>VMBQ01006042.1:0-32120 GCA_007657795.1 Dreissena rostriformis | reverse complement strand
GGGGGGGGGGGGGGGGGGTGGACAGAAGAACCTTTTTTCGTTGCCGTATGACTTTTGCGCTACTTTGGCGTGCAGTATCACAAAAATTTGGTCTCCTCTGTCTTTCAAGTACTTCCTCATTGCTTCCCTTGTTAATCTTTGATCTTGATATAGCTGATAATCGTATCTGATTGCTTCTGACTGAGAGCGTGACCCTGGGGAATCATGAATTGGCACCAGATTATAATAACATCGTGTTTACCGTTTGTTTTTTTACACTTACTTCATTTCTTTCTCATTAGCATCAAATGCGGCCGTGTAAGACCACTCAGTTGAGATTTTGTGGATGGCCCCCAGCACGATCCTCCATCTTATATGACAATATTGTAGATTTTTCAGCAATCATTCTTCTCCTTCTCAACCAACTTCTGCTTTATTCTTTCACTAGCAAATACAGATAACTTTTCGTGTCAACACTCAGCTTCGAAAGAAATTGGCATTGTTGGCTTCACTTATGTAGAGAACTTAAAACCGTTTTCAAATCTTTCTCATTAACATCAAGTGCGACCTTGTACGACCACTCAGTTGAGATTTTCTAGATGGCCTCCCCAAAACAAGCCTCCATCTTCTTACGATTTCTATTCGCAATAGGCTTTATGTTAAGAGTGGTTAACTTCACTGCAGTCAGGATTTTGGCAAACATCGTCGTACACATTGCCACTGAGTCCCTTTTGAAGTTCGCCAACAATGTTATATATTGTCATGTTATGAGTTCAAGATAACAATCCTGGCAATACTGTATATTTTTTAGCAATCATTCTTCTCCTTCTCAACCCACTTCTGCTTTCTTCTTTCACTAGCAAATCCACATAACTTTACATGATTTATGTTAACACTGGTCTCAATTGATGATGAATGGTTAATTGGTATCGTACGCAAACTAGTTGATCGGTTTCTTCTTTTGCGATTTTGCAAATCGCCCATTCGTTATTTGCACTTTCATTTTGCTACAGAATATCATCATCCGTGACGTCATGAACGACAATATTTGTTCGAAACGAATACATTAAACTAATATTTTTTATTAGTTGTACAAACTTAAAAGAAAGGCAAATTTTGCTCTTTAAAAATTTATTTCGTGTTTTTAATTTTCGGTATTTACCGTAGATACCGCTTTTCGAATACGACGATATCGACCGACTACTCTCGATCGGTAACTGGCCTAACTTTGTATCGTATGAATATGCATGAGCAGTGATGTGGCCAATGTTCTAGGGGATTTCTCTCGAAACAGCTAATGAAATATTCGAATGGTATTCATTTGGGTCTGCTTCCGTTACGTTCAGGCTATTTAAGCTGGGTTAAACAGCTACGCCGAAAAATCCTAATATTCAAAAGTACAGAGCGAACGGAAATAGCATGTTTGCTGCGAGATCCGAAGATGTGACCTTGCCCAACATGAATCTTTGTTTCGGAAACACGTGATATTCGGGAAACCTACCGGAAATGCAGTGTTTCGTCCAATATTGCCAACAATGCTTTGTGAGGGTGTGGTATTGTATGCCGTATAATCTGGTATACAGCAATGACAGTGTTAGTGAATAAACTTAGCCAATTGTTTGCCTGCAATGTATGCATGTATCGCTTTCGAAACAGTTTGTCACATACAGACTTTCAGGCAAATTCACATTGAAAACGAACACATTACTTTCACTTTCGTTTTTGTACTTCCGGGTATATCAGCTATATCGTTGAAATGATGTTTTGCTTTGCGCTTTGTTGTGTACACAGAACTCTGAGAAACGGAACCTGAAGTCTGTTTTGGTTCCCATAAATCCAACGGAGAAGAAGAAATGGGTTGATAGCTGCAGGTATAGTGCTTTTGCTTACACCATAACATATTAGTTGGTTTACGGTTTACGAGTGTGAACGATTTCGTATATATGTTTTTGGATTTTGAACTTTCTTTCTTTCTTACATACTTAAAACCTTTATATTTATAGAGTTGGTATAACGTATTTAGAAGATATTTGAAATCAAAAACTGCTTTTGAATGCCTCACTCGCCCAAATGCCATGTTCATAACCCTTTTCTTTTATACATCTATCTAAACTGTGTTTGATACGTATAAGGCTGTCGTGTTCGTAATCTTCACCGTTCGTAACTACAAGAAGTTACAGTAAAATCTAAAAGTAGTAGTAAAGTAGTAGTAACTTCTTTAAGTATTAGTAAATACTAGAATTAGTAGTAACTTCGTCTAGAAGTTGTAGTGGTATAAACTACAAGTAGTAGTAGAAAAAATAGTTGTTGTAGTAGCAGAACTATTTTTTGGTAGTTAAATACATATTACTAGATATATACATAGTAAATTGTTTTTGTGGTTGTTGTAACAGTTACACTTATGTATTAGCTTCTATATGTATCACAACTATAATGGTAGTTGTAATTATTTTCACTTTTAGTAGTATATTTTTATATTTTGTATACCTTGACTGGAGCGTTGATTGAACTTATCCCACAGCGGGCGCAACTGGCGTGTTCGAAAGAAAGTGACGACAATCTGTAAAAAAAAAACACCATCAGCATTGTGTGTAACCTTTGCAACCCACGACGGTGAAAATAAAACCTATACTGTACCCGCAAATGGCGCAATGCAATGTGTTATAGCGAGTGTTATTGTGAGAAGTTGGATACATATTGGACATAATTTCACATGAAATGGTGAGTATTATTGTTGCATTATGATTTGTGAAGGTTTGTATACATTTTGAAATATCAAATCAATACAACTAGACTGATTGTTGGTTAAAACAGTGTTGAAAATGGGAAAAAAAACCTGTTACTATGAATAGCTATATATCAAAGCAGACGGCCGTTGACAGTTCATTGCTTACTTTTTATAACTTTCAATTGGTAGTTCTTAAATTGAATGAAAAATAATATAATTGTAAGAACAAACCAGCTTCATGGCTGTCCATTCCTCCTTGAATCCCATTTAAAGACGCCGAATNTCACAAACTACTATAATATTACACAATCACCATGAAATACGTCTATGACCACAACTTCTGCTGATATTTCAGCTGCACACATCTTAATGTACATGAATAACAACGACCACTGCATAAAAAGAGCATAAATGTAACTACAAAACTAACAAAAAGTGAATTAACTCTGTTTCATGCACACGCGTGTGTGATGAGCCTTTCCCGGCCTGAATCGTCTTCATGTTTTGAGTACCTAGATTGTTTCCAAGCACTCCTACATAATTAACTTACAAGACAAGAAGTTGTGACGAATGTTGTAATACAGCTTCTATTTCAAGCTACTTAAGTTTTAATTGAAGATTTTCAAATTTGCTTTGGTCTTGTGACGTTTGTGGGGGTGATGGTGGGGGAACTGGAGTACACAGGGATAAACCACCTGTCCAGTATGTAAATATGCTGATATCCTGCACATTTTGTCCTTTCTAAAAAATATGCTAAAAAGGCTGTTCATTCAATTCTCTTTTATGCCCCCTTTGAAAAAAGGGGGTATATATTTTTTGGCCTGTCTGTCATTCTGTGTTTCTGTCCCAAAACTTTAACCTAGGTTAAAGTTTGGTCATAACTTTTGCAATATTGATCATAGCAACTTGATATTTGGCATGCATGTGTATCTCATGGAACTGCACATTTTGAGTGGTGAAAGGTCAAGGTCATTCTTCAAGGTAAAAAAAAATAATTCAAAGCGGTGCATTGTGTTTCTGACAAACACATCTCTTGATTAAAGCTGATACATAGGCTTAATATGCTTAATGGTCGTCTGTTTCATCCAATTTATTGGGCATGCTTAAATGTATATTTTATCATATTTAAATATCTTCAAATTAGCCGCTAAATAGATTAAATAAGCTAAATAGGCTGTATGTTTAAACCTTTTAAATACACTTGCTAAAAAGGCCTTTTTTTATCCTATTTTATAAAATTAATAAATATGTAGCTCAATAGACTAAACATGATAATTTGGCTGTATATTTGAAACTATTTAATAAAGTTGTTAAATACGCAAAATATTCTGTATTTCAAATATATTTATTCAACATTCTGAATACATGTATGCCGAATATCTTAAATAGGCTAAATGCGCTAAAATGGCTTTATATTGTATCCTTTTTTATCAAACTTGCTAATTTAGCTGCTAAACGGAGAAATATGCAATATTAATAAACTTGCTTAATATGCAATATTAAGCTCCAATTTATTTTACATGCTAAATATGCTTAATATCTTAAACGGGCTAAATGCGCTGCTTTGGCTTTACATTTTATCCGTTTTAATTAACTTTGCTATATAGGCTTAAAATAGCCTTAATGTGCTGCATGGTTTAAAAACTTAATTAAACTTGCTAAAAAGGCTTATTTTATAACATAATAAATATTATTAATAACTTAATTATGGTGCTAAATAGGCTTAATGTGCCAAATATGCTGTATATTTTATCGTATTTTATATAATTGATATAAAGGCTACTCAAACGGTTTAAAAAATCTAAATAGGATGTATGTTGACAGTTAAAAATAAGCTTGTTAGATGGACTGCATTTTAATCCTTTTTATTGAGCATGCTAATTATCCTGAAAATCTTAAAGGGCCAACTAGGCTGTATATTTTATACAAAAAAAAATAACTTAATAAATATGCTGCTAAATGGACTAAATGTGCTAAAAAGGCTAAATGTTATATCCTATTTGGTAAACTTGTTAAATAGGCTGTATTTCAATCCTATATTTTTAACATGCTTAATATGCTTTATATCTTAAATGGGCTGCTAAATAGGCTAAATGTGCCAAATGGGAAAGGGATAACTACAACGAGCGAGGCCTGGTATGGTATTGCGCAAGGGTGGGTAAGAGGGTTAGGGTTAGGGTAAGTGTTAGGGGTCGGGTTAGGGTGTGGGTAAGCCTAAACCCAACCCTAACCCTGACCCGACCCCTAACCCTAACCCAGGGTTATCTCTCCTATACCAGGCCTCGCTCGTTGTAATTTTCCGCTTCCCGTGCCAAATATGCTGTGCATTTTATCATATTTTATAAAAATGCTATATAGGGTGCTTAATAGGCAAACAAAGCTAAATAGGATNAAAGTTTAACGGTAATGTCATCTTAACGATGCTTTGATCAACCGGACCCTGGTGTAGATGTTGTCATATATGTATAATCTTCAGACATTCCAGAGTCTGCAAAGGAAGAACATTCAAAGCTTTCTTGGGAAACTGGGGAAAGTTCAGGAAATTGAAACTTCTGTTTCGAACATGCTGTAGGAGAAGAACTTGCGTTTTCTCCTGAAAACGAAAATAATGATTTTTTCAAATGTTTTCTATTTTCAACCGTGTCGAAGGAATCAGTTGAAATACGTTTTGAACATAATATATGTAACTCTGTTTTACGGGCTCTTTTGAAGTCTCTTATCGATGTGCATTACTCTTTTTTTTTTACAAGCGCGATAAATCAAGCCATCAACAATATTATTTCACCATATTTCAACAACAAACCAGATAGTTTTTTTCTTGTTGCCGGACGCCGAATTCAACCGCCTTCTATTTCCAGTTTTAATTTTATCTTTACACACAGCACAGGTCTCACTTTTATTCACTTTCCTTGGCGTAACTTTACTATGTAAATCCATCGTCTACGGTCAAGATTGTTTTTCACATTTTAATACAAAGATTCACATGCTCACAAATCAAGAAATTCCACTTTTTAGTTACGCGATCATATTATGTATCATTTAGTATTCATGTTGCATATGAGAAAATCAATTTTCAATAACGTTTGTTGAATAAATTCTACTTTTAAAATATTCAAATAAACAAGATAAAGACTGATTAAATACGTCATCACCAGAAATAATACGTTAACACCTCTTAGCCTGACTGTACGTTATACCCCGTTTACAGGACATGGGGTGAGATGACGTAAAATGTTAGTATAAATGCATATTAGTGGGTTTACTTTTAACAACAGTGTCTAGTTCACTTTTTGATATAGATACATCAAGAAAAGATAAAAACTGTTGAGATATACTTGGGGTAAATTTTATGGTGGAAAGGAAATTATTTAAAGTATAAATACAATTGTATTAATCTTCTATTGAGCCATTCTATATCATTAAAATGTCATCCAACAATCTAAGCCAAATATATGTTCATTAGAGGTATTGTTGAGAAAATCTTCCTCAAATTTAACCATAAAAAGCGATGCATAAAACGGTGCCATAGGACTACCCATAATTTGTAAATAAGTATCATTATTGATTTCGAAACAGTTATTTCAAGAACAACTTGCAGTAGTTTTCTCACGTCATCAACATTTACATGGTTATGTACAGTTTCTTTTCTTTAAAAATATATACAAGCTTCTATTCCCTAACTATGTGGAATATAAGTGTATAAAGAAGATACATCTAGAGTTAGAAAGTAGAAATCATTTTCAGTTCAATATTCTTCCTCTTGTTAAAACAGTCTTTTTATCTTTAACATACCCTTTTAAATTGTGCAGCACTGGATTTAAGACATAGTCCACGTATTTCGAAATATGTTCCGTACTTGAACTGCATGAATACACGATTGGCCGACCAGGATATCCAAGTGGAAGACTGTCCTCAAATGGCTTGTGTATATTTGGCAAATTGGAGAATTAAGGATTTCGAATATTTGTTGTCAACACGTCAAGCTGCTTACTTATACCGGGGTTGTTGTTCTTAATTTCTTCCAAATATTTTTGGATATTTTCGTTCGCTGACCTGTACTTGATCTTACATTTATATGAGATTGAAGCTTTAACAAAAATACATTATAATATCAAGCATTTACATTTCAAGAACTTGCCAAAAAAAATAATTATTCAACAAAAAGAATACTCATGATTTATCAAAAGTTATAGTTCTCACGTTTACTTATCCCATTATTACCTCTTTCTGCTACCTTCACTGGACTTTTCTATTGTTGAGGTTGATGGAACAGATGTTGCTAGAATTGAACAACAAATATTAGAATATATTATATAATGTTAAGTTATTTAACAGAATAAAAGAGGAAAACAAAAGAAAATGTAGTGGTTGTGGTAGTCGTAGTAGTAATAGAAGTAGTTACATAAGTATGAGTAGTAGCATTAGAAGTTCCAGTAGTAATAGTAGTAGTAGAAGTAGCTGTAGAAGTAGTACCACAAGAAGAAGCAGTAGCATAGTACCGGTAGTGGTAGCACTAGTACTATTAGTAGTACTACTAGAAATATTTGTAATAGTAGCATTACATTTTATGATGTAAACAATTCATTTCAATAAATAATAAAATAACCAATTCATTTCAATAAATAATAAAACACTGTTAAAATTTACAAATAAAAAGATATATATATATATTTCGTCCATATTGCTTTATAGACTTTTAGTAATTTTGATAAAAGAACTTACCGGTAGATTTTTCCTTGCTTCTCGACGTATCTGGAAATTAAATTAAAGTAGCATTAATACTCAAAATTCGACGGAAATTTCGGAAAGTAATTCGTAAAATAAAGTTACCCAATAAAAAATCAATGTTCCTTATAGCAAAAGCCAAAATTTCAAAACAAGATGTTTTCTGGTAACATGGATGTTTGTAGATATAAAATGCTCGTTTTTATTTTTTTGTGTACACAATTAATTCCATTTTAATGTCCCGCGACAATTGTTTCCCCTCATTGGACCCCTACACATTGCACCAAAACGGTCTCTTTACGGCATCACTCATTAACATGGGTAAATTGTGTGAACAATAAAATACACATATTCATTTTATAGCATGGAACTGCTCAAAACCGAATTGACAAACATATGTGTGCATCAAACGTATAAGTGGGAATATGTGTGGATCTTTCATATAATTATAACCAAGAAACAACTTTTTTTTATTTACACAGTGCAAATTTCAAAACATAAATAGTGAGTTCACCCAAACATTTTTGGAACAGTCGCTGTGTTATGTCAACGTCATTGAGTCTGTGGATGTCTAAGTGGACAGTAGTATTTCGGTGCTTGAAAGTTGAAACATTGAGTTTAAAAGTGTCTGCACTTACTGTCTTCAACGGTTTCCGTTTTTTGTTAGAATTTTGTTCGAAAGGATTCATTTAAGTGTTTTGCCGTTAAGTTGCTAAATGATACTTATAATCACAACTGATAATTACATTCATACCTCCGCTTATTTCTTCGTTCTGTTAGAAATTCCCGTTGAGCCGTCTTCGTCATGCAAAAAATCTTTCTTGTCTGGGATTTCCAGAACTCCAGCCCTGTAACGCATGTATCAATATAAACATGTTGAAATTGTTGGTGGATCTTAACAAGTCTTAATAGGACATCTCAATTTAGTACTCATCTCTGTATTTTATACATCGAATAATGTTCATATACAAATAACACAATTTTTATCAAAGGTTTGGGGGTTAACAGAACGGTTGAATAATACAACTGTCAAAGTACAGTATAAATAATTGCAATGCAATTGTTTCATTAACTCCCATTGACTGGTTTTCATTTATAATGTTATATTTGATAAACTTGTAACTATAATTATTATTTAACTGTCTGACCACCACTTCTTTGAAAGTTATACTCCACCAAGTGCATTGCTGTTTTTTTAATTGTAAAAATTCAAAAAAGAGGGGGGTACACAATGACAAGCACAGTAAACAAAAGGGTAATGTGGACCGTGGATCTCTCTCTTAATGTCGGACAACCAATATTGAGTTTTCAAGATATGAAAAAGTGGACATTGACCCCATGGCAGTGCCTATTTTGACCACAAGGGCCATTATTTGAACAATAGGTATAGGCCAGCCACTTGATGCAACGTATCATGTACGCAAGCATTTTGTTCTACAGTTTACACATTTTTGTAACCGAGTTCCAGTGAACTTCTTTTGCAATCAACTTTTTTTGCAGGGATTTCTGACACATTTCTGTGAAGTTTGTTCAATAACTTGGTAGGAAATTTAAGAGATGATTTTTAAAGTGTTTCCGATGACAGCCAACGATTGGAAAAAGGATGGTCACTTTAGCTCACAATAAGCACTTTGTGCTCAAACATGCTAACATAAAGAACATCTTATATACCGATTGTGCCAGCACAATCCGTTATTTCGATGCCTTTGCAGTTACAGACCACTATCGGCTCAACTGAATCCAGGTGCTCCTGGATTCTTTCTGTGACGTAGGTTACGTTTGAATCTGCATCCGTCAGCATCAGATAAACAGTCTGCACAGGATGCAGGGTTAACCCGTCGGCTTCCATCAAACTGACACTCCTGCAATACGTTATAATAGAAAGTCATTTAATGTGTATCTTTAACAGTGTCAAATGATGCCTGTATGTTATTAGTCAATATATGGTCAATTTTTGTATCAGTTTATGCATGTATACTTTATCATTATAATTTGATATGTTGAGTAAGATAGCAATTTGGTCTTTTTTTATACCTTTGGAACGATCTGTTGGGAGGCCTTCGAAATTGCGGTTGCTGAGCCTGCTGCAGCTGGTGAGGCTGTGCTGCAGGAACAGCCCGCGCAGCAAACGCGAAACTGCCGTGGTTTGTGGTATGCTGGGAGTCATAGGTGGAGGCTGAATCGTTGACGGTTCGGCAACAACATTAAAAATGGAGGTTCCGTTGACCTCATAGTGTGACCCAAAAATCAACACTTCAGACAAGAATTTCCCATCCGCCTGTGGGAAAACAGCAGTGATGTGGTCATCAGTCAGAAATATAGTTTCTGACTGAATCTGAAATAAAGGATTGTGACACTGTGCATTAATTGCGTACGCGAAAAATTAAAAACGTGCATTTCTACAATATGAAGAAGTGAAACTCCAGAAGCTGCAGCAGTATTGCAGTTTTATCATTACAAACATCAATGTTACCAAAAAACATCTCGTTTTGAAATTTTGGCTTGCGCTATAAGGAACATTGATTTTTTATTGGGAAACTTTATTTTACGGAATACTGTACAAAATTTCCGTTCATTTTTGAGTATAAATGTTACTTAAGTTCTGAAATCAAAAATGTCTGTACAGTCGAATTCGCCAGCAAGTATATCATGAATGTACGATGTGAATCTAAATTTAGCTTAAGTGCAGATTCGTTCATACGACACAAAGACACAATTTTGTTTCTTAACAAATACGAGTAAAAGTGTCAGCATCGGCTTTAACCAGCGCTAATTTGTCTTTGCTGCATTAGGAAATATATGAGGTTTTGAAAAATATGGGAAAATTCTCCAAAATATAGGAATCAGTTGACGGCCTGATCAATGTTACCAGACTACATCTGGCGTTGACATTTTGGATTTTGCTATAAGGAACACTGATTTTAAAAGTTTAACTTTGTTTTGACGAAATATTGTACGAGATTTTCGTTGATTTTGAGTTGTTATGGGGCTTTAATTATAAAACAAAAATGTAAGCACCAATAATATATATCATTAAATAAATGCATACATTTTACGTCTTAAAAGGAACACATTATAAGCGTTTGTAATATGTCGAGGCCAGTCGCTCATTTCTTGGCTGTGCGTCTACACATGTAATGAATTGAGTGATGTTTTCATAAGAGATTCGGAATTTACTGCGTTGTTTTGCCTAATGTGGTGGTTGTGTGTACATGTTGAGGTTCTGCACATGTATAACAGCTCCAAAGAACATGCCATTTATTGGATTTATTTGACCAGGAAACTGTGATTGTGCAACTGCTGGGTGGGTGGGGAGAGAAATGTTCATTTTTGAAATGCTGAGAGCAGAGAAATGGATATGGTGCTCCTGAATGATTTAATTTGTGCATGACACCGATGTAAATGACTCGCGAGTTGCTGTGGAACATTTTGCCAACAGATTTCTACATCTTTTTTATGTTTTTTTTCTCCTGAAATATCACTGTAATTTATGATGGACTGAACGTTTTTGTGTCCTGTTATTTGCATAATTTCGGTAGATGCAATATTGGAATTCCTCAATTGTTTAACTAGGTGTTTTCGAACAGAATGATTACTGATATGTTTTGTCTTATCAAAACCGACATCGAATGCCATACTTACCAACATCTTTTCTTTGATTAAATTGTTGCCTTAAGAACAACAGTTCAGTCACTGGCGGGGTTTTTGTGTTCAGGTAGAATTGGCAATCATCAGTGCTGTAATCAGATGGTCTATTACTACTATACTGTATGTAAAATTAAATAGGGTCCTTATTTCCTAATTTAGGTTTTGCAAATTGAAGTTTGCGGTCATCTGAGACGTTTGCGCCAGTGCGGGTCTTGGTCTGACGCTCGTTGAACTCCAGAAATTCATAACCCGGTTACCCGTATAATCTGTCTTCTCTCTGCTCGGTTTGACTCCCTTCCCTTCCTTTTCAAGTATTTCCCCTTAGCAGTGAGCACAGCTCTGCTGCTTTTGGATGCCTCACTCGGGTAAATGCCATGTTCATAATTCTTTTCGTTTAGAAATCTTTCCAAACTGTGTTTGATACTTATAAGGCTGTCGTGTTCGTAATCTTCACCGTTTAGCTTCTTAACTCTTAAGTATAAAATGTTCAAGAATGAGTTAAGCTGAACTACAGGAATGTTCTCCAGATTCCATGTTTCTCTTAACCAACGGGTGAAATTCCCACATCCTATTTTGTTTTACTTACAGTATGTTTTGCCTTTGGCCTTCAACAAAATCCGAAATTTCCTCGTCCGTCAACATCGTACCGAACGACAACATAAACGAAACGCTGTCCAGTAAACAGACGCTTTAATTGCATCTATGCTATTTCAAGACAAGCGCCTGTGTAAATCGATTATTGTACACTCAAATACTTTTTCTCGTTTATGGCTTTTATCGTTATAAAACAATTGTTTAGTGCATATGTTCTCAACTGTCCAATATTGAAAAGAATACAGACTTTTTGAATCCAATACCGGAATACATTGGACAGTCACGTGGTACCCAATACCGGAATATATTGGACAGCCACGTGGTACGTATGAAGAATGTCCATTGGATGAATTTATTGGATATGGAACTAGAGCTTTGTCACTGACGTGACGTATACCCCCACATGCTGCATTGACACAGAATATTTTGCATGCTGTCTCACAAAACAAGAGAAGCTTATTTATGGCAAGTTTTAAGAATTATTATGCCATTTTCATTTATGGCCATTTTGACCTTTGAAATCTTGAATTCTTTGGCATGATACGCCATCCAATGCCTGTGAACAAAATTAATGTGGAGAGTAATATTAAAATCTCACAATGAATGACATAGTTATGGCCCAGACAAGCTTATTTATGGCCATTTTTGACCTTTGAACTCAAAGTGTGACCTTGACCTTGGAGATATCGACGTAATTTTATCGCGCAACACACCGTCCAATAATGGTTAACAANATGATTTAATAATTGTATTCCATAAAGAAAAAAATAAATTTTATACAAAGCAATTACTGAAAGGTATGCTTAAAAATGCCAACTCGGCCTTAAACATTACGTGTTGTCACTGAATATTGTTGCAGAGACACATATTTTATTAATCTATGGTGTATATTTTTTATTTAAGTTATATTGATTAACGATGTGGTACATATCGACATTTGGTTTAATGTTTCACTTGTTTTCAATCCTACTGTGGGAAGTCATAAAGTACTGTTTATTGGATTAAAGCGGGTGTACACTATGATAACGATGTAATCTGCCTAATTCTTCAGTACCGTATTCAGTAGCGGGTGACGTAATAGCCAATATTGCGGCGGTCAATTTATCGATTCTGGGATTGTCTATATTTCATTGAATGCTATCAAAATTTCAGTATTCGAAGCAAAGTGTTTACTCTACATGCTGGAATAGAAACAATTTCTTGCAATATTTTTTAGTAGTTTTATTTTGTTCAAATGTTCACTGTTCATCCAGTGTATGCTGTTTTCCGACCTAATTTTCTATATTTGGGCCAAAAATGTACCATTCTTCCGTGAAATTGTGTCCTCCAAATACAAAGGGATACACCATTTATCAACTCGACCATATATCTTGTTTTAACAACTAATCTTTATGATATAACTTTAACAAAAACTGAGGAACTTACCTCTCGCGCGTGGCGTTTGTTGTTCTCTGTTATCGAAGTGCAATCCGTCATCAAAGTATCTGCATACCCGGCGTGAAAAATGAAAGGATGTTTTGGTTTCGTCTGTAATCAATCCGATGAACACATATTTTTGTCTGTTTCAGTAATTAATGCGATATAAGGTGTATTGTGTTGTTTTTTTTTGCTCAATCCTTAATCGCATGAGTGAAATTGTGGTTTTTCTAGATCTATCATTAAAGGAACAAAATGATGGTTTTGTTTGGTTGTGTACAAAAAGCAACTGAAGGATGTTTTTTTTTGGTTAGTACATAATGCGATGGAAGGATGGTTTTGCAAAATATAGACATTTGTTTTTACTTCTGCGAAACATAAAATCTCATCACGTAGTGACTTGTTTATTCAGCAATGCAACTCCACCATGGAAACCTCCACGTGCGCGCGCTGCTGCTCTGGGCAGATGTGCAACGATGACTGTGACGTCACCAATATAACTCATGGTGAAGTATTGAGAGCAGAAAGTGTTTAATTTGAAACATTAACAAGAATTAAAATGACAAACAACCATCAGTAGTTAAAATGATGTGTCTTATGATCTACTCTCGTCTAATAATACATATACTAACGCACATATGGTGGTTGTACTCGAATATTATTTGATTATAAGACTCTTCATCAAAGTGTGATTTAATTTAAGGTATATTGTTTTTTATTTATACATCAGTAAGTCCATGCCAGAACAGTCCCTGTCAGCACGGCGCATGCGCGGTAAACGGAAGCAAGGGGTACACGTGCCATTGTGATATTGGATATGGTGGCAGAAAATGCGACAAGAGTGAGTATTTCAAATACAGTCTGCTAAAACACGTGTTCTTTTGCGCCTTTTACCCCTACTGATCTGTTACGATTAATACACAGCTAAGATACGATGTCAATTTATTATGCCTGCTCTGGTAAAGCCCTTTCGACTCCTCTTACGGCGTGTCGGGTCACATGACCTTTTTGAGAAGTAGGGCCCATTAGGGCTGAATTGCTGGGTCACCTAAGAAATGTTTGACGATTGGGACCCACATGGGCAAAATTGCCGCTTGATCATTGAAGTGTCACATATGAAATGTCCTAAGCTTGGGAGTCATATGGACTGGATACAAATTAGGTTGATAACATATGGATAAAATATGAAATAAAAATGATATAAGGGTAACACATATTGTAATAAAATCCACATACAGCACATAAAGCGCCCATGGATGGCCGATTGCTGAGTCCTTTGGAACAACAAAAACATACTCATAGTAGTTTCCCGTTCAGTTCCGTACACACGCACATTTGATTAAGCTCCTTAACCATTTTATAAAACATTGTTGCACAGATCTTTGTGAATATGCTTTACATCTATGCTGATCTTAATCGCATAAATAGTGTTCGATAATTGCAGAATTGAACCGAAAAACAATATCAACCTTGTCATTAACCTTCCGAGTTATTCGTTGACCTTATTTGTAAAGACGTGTACCTTCAGAGATACAAGACTGTAAGGCAGCTCTGGACTTCAACATCACAACGTCAGACGGGATTTTCCTGGCGCTTCTTCCTGGTGACGTCACGCCTTCGCACCTGTCATGTGACATGGTAACGGACGGTGGAGGTTGGACAGTAGGTAGACTCTTGAGGCATAATGTCAACCTCCCCGCAGAAATGTGACTGGAATCAGCATAGCTGGATCAAATTGTATGTGAGAGCATGAAACGACAACTCTGCATGGAGATTAACATAATGTCTCACAGTAGGCTCCCCTTGTAGGTTAAGATCTCGGGAATCTGACAAAAAAATCGCATACAGATTTGACTTGTTCCGAGCATAGCTTACCCGCATTGAAAGGTACCCACGGCCAGGAGTTTGGATTCTGACTGTTACCGAACAGAACCATCATCAAATGACTGGCGTCAAAATAAATAACTTTACAATGATTTATAAAATTGTTCTTATGTATCGATATTATCTATGTTTAAATTTTCGTTACATAATTCCTTTCTACACAATTAGCTACAAACCTAAGTATTACACCGTGCGATGGAGCTCATTGCGATTAATGCATGAAGTACTTGCTGCTCAAATGATGAGGCTGCACATGTTTTACTTGTTTCAGGTTATGCTAAACCGCGCCAATGCTGATGTCGATTTTTTACACCAAACCGACAGCGACTATGCTTTAGGATTCGGAGATATAAGACAGAACTTCTGGCTAGGTTAAACATATTTTTTTCTCTTAACTCAAAATTGATGATAACTATCAATATCGTGTTCAAGTGTGCTATGAACGAGAACTTCGATTTTACTCGCAGTACTTAAATGAACAAATGCGGATACTCCGCTGAATATTTATCGGAATTGTAACCATTGTGCATTTAATTCACAATATAAACAAATACACATATTTTACGAGTATTAGCCTATATATTACTAGAGTATTGTTTACATTTTATTTGTGTCAATAAACTCGAATTCAGAGTATACACACATTTGAAACTGTGCTGTTTCGAAGAGGACCTTGTGTCTGTAACGCTTTAGATGTCCTACTTAATACGTTAATACTAACAATATGCATGACATTAAGGAATAATAAAAATGAATAATGAATAATGACTCCATGTTTGATACTGGATATTCAACAAAACTCATCAGTTCTGGGCGAACATAATAAAAACAAATCAATGCTAACATTCGATAAATATTTTGCAAATTTCAGGACTGGAGAACATGTATAAACTAACAAGCGATGGTCGACGATACCAACTGCGTGTTGAACTTCAACTCAACTCCAGTCAAAACCAGGGACCAACGTTTTATCAGCTTTACGACGATTTCTCCGTAGGCAATCGTAAGGCATTCAATCTTCACATCGGCTCGACGCGCGGCACGGCTGGTAGGGGTCACTTTAAAGTTCATTGCCCGACCTCTCCATTGTGAACTATTT
This sequence comes from Dreissena rostriformis, assembly GCA_007657795.1. NCBI lineage: Eukaryota > Metazoa > Mollusca > Bivalvia > Myida > Dreissenidae > Dreissena > Dreissena rostriformis. Next base: position 16,047 of record VMBQ01006042.1, on the reverse strand, counting down.
GCACAATCGAATCTTGAAACAAAGACTATCCCCGTATTGATTCTAAATACATATATAATTATATATGTAGCCTCAATTACTGACGCTCTATGTCGTTTTCGAAATGTATAAGGATTAGGAGCGTACCAGAAATTTCGAAACATTTTCAAATAAAGCTTCCAATTGTGACTTTTTGTTTTACTGAAACATTTTAGAGTTGTCTTATGCTGCATGCAACTCCATGTGTCCGGTATTGTGACCACCAACTGAACTCATGTTAATGGCTAACTATTAAGCATCCAAACGCTACACTTTACTGTGTGTTTTAGGCGACAGTCTATCCGGACACAACAGATTCGGCTTCTCCACAATTGTCCCGGTCACAAACGATTACGATAGCAACCCGACAAGCTGCGCCAACTACATGCAAGGTACGATAAGGAGATTTGTAAGGGTCTAGTATAAGTAATATCAACCTATCAACGGGACACATAGTGTGTTGTTCAACAATGGACTATCTCCTCCGTATATGCCATCTACCGAGCTGATTAAGAAACGGATGAGTTCACTGTTAAAGTATCAGTTGTATATTGATCTCATAAATAATGTACAGCTTAAGTGTGTGCAAAACAGGGTGTCGGTTATCAGGACTTTAATGACCAAGACTTGTTAATGTTTCTTGTTGGTTAATAACAATGCCGTCATTTTACATGGAGCTTTTTTTTTACAGTTTTCATGATCTCAGATCAATTGCACATATTGATAAACATAGTATAACTTAAAATTCTCCATCTGTCCGTTTTATATCGCAAGACGTTCGAATGGTGTGTTCAGTTTATGTCACGCATCGCGAATAAAGCCTTCTGGGAACGTCTATAAATACATAGGATGTATACAAGCTTATTACGAATTGGTCCAGCAACAGCGTTGACAAGACAAGACAAGACACTTTCTTTCGTTAATAAAGGCCACCGGTCTAGAATACAAGATACAGACATGTCACATTTTACATGCATGAGTTGTAAATAGTTTTATGTTTTTTTACTTTTTGCATTAAGATATATATAATTAATGCAATTTTCTTCAATGTGAGATCATTTTTCGTTTTCATCAGATAAATAAAATAGATTTCTTCCTTGTTTCCACTTTACCAAGAAAAACAATTANCGTCCAGTTTCAATAAGAAACTTTTGGTTGGAACATTTGAATTTAGAAATGCTTTTCTAAAGTAGAATAGGATTTTAAGCAAAAGATGACATGATGCCGTTTGACCTTTGGCAATATGCGAAAATGTTGCGCACACTTTATCCAGATATCGAGTTTGCAAGTTCATGAAGATGAATGCAAAAATCTTAAGTCGACAACAGTTCTGTAGGTTACTATGAAAGCAAATGGTGCTGGTAAGCAGAGGTTAACATTCAAGAATTTGTTCTGGGCTTGGGGGTTTGGAGATGGGTGTGGATAACGAAGGATTGAAATTTAAGTCTTTGCTTCGATTTTATCCGTGTTAAAAAATTTCTTCTGCGTATTTTTTCGTGTTTTTTTTTCAACAATTATTTACACAAGCTTATTGCATTATTTTGTCCAAGTGTCAGTTGTAAAATAAGCACCATTATTCTTGTTTACACCATTTAATAGTGAGAGAAACACAGTTTCTACGCATTGATAATGGTCCGCTGTAGTGTGTCCTCTACGAGATTCGTGTAAGACTAGTATACTGAAAAACAATACCACATCTTTGCAGAGGGGTAAACAAAACGATTAAACAATGCCTTTGCTTTCGTGTGAATTGTTATAGCCATATGTGTTGACATTGTATTGTGGTCACAGTTCAGCGGAAACTAAAACACATGACCATTAAACACCTGACGTCAAAGAAGCATCTGACGCTTGTAGTTTTAAGCCCTTCGGTTTTTATGTTTACCCTTATGCCTCAGTTGCAATATTTATTCGTTGTGACATTTTCACAAATGCATCACATTAAATAAACTTGTTAATCGTTTCAAGTCACAAGCAAAACAACAATACTCAACACAGCATTATAAAAGTATTACAGAAACCCTTTTGATATGTTTCCTAGGCAACTGGTGGTTCCACGACTGCGCAGACTCGTGCCTCACATGCGCATAAATGACTCCAGGAACCGCCAACTGCCGAGCCATGGCGTGGAATTCCATTGGATACTGCGTTGCCCTGAAATCTGCCAGAATGATGATGCGCCCGTTGTAAAACATGTTTTGCTTCGGCCATTAGTGTTGTTTACCCTTCCATGATTTTTATTAACGCTTTTGTTCGTTTTTTTATGTTCATAAGTGAAGTGATAATTATGTGACGCATTCACAGCTAAAAGCCCCTTTTTGACAGTAACGTCAAAGAATATTTTGTTCTCACGGAATTCATTGCAAAAGCTTGCAGATTTTAGAGTAAAAGACGCTTGGCTTTCGAACTGTCCTTGAGTTGAACGCATCGCTACACACAAAATAAACATGTTTTACCGTCCCGCACTTGCAGGTAAAAAAATGTTTTAAAAAATGCAAATGTGTAAAATTTGAACTTCCCTTGTATTTGACGGTAAAACACGTTTATGCGAAAACACACACAAATACTTGTTTTCGCCGTCAAAAACATGCAAAGTTCAAATTTTACACATTTGCAATTTTCTAATTACGATGCAAAAAAAGCAAAGTATCGAGTTTTCGAACTTTTCTTAAGTTGTAGTAATTGCTACACAAGAAATAAATGTATGTTTGCCGTCCCCGACCATTGGTGTTGTTTACCATTGCAAATTTATATCCACGTTCATTTTTTAATTTTTTATTCTGTACAATAACATAGCTTGGATTCACACATCATTGATCTGCTTCTGTCTATAATAAATACCATTGTGCAGCTTGGATTGTCGAATTTGGAGTATTGTTATTTAATGATACACATAAAATTTGTATGTGTATGCTATTATGTTTACCATTGTCCAGTTTGAANTAAAATTGTATCAGATTCTTGTCTCAGCCATACCGTTGCAATATATATTGATGGATTTAAAAATAACTTGATTCAAATGCAAACCATTTGAAGGCAATGTTTGGAGCGAAACAACCGTCTTCCTTCCTCAAAAATTATTGTCACACTAAGAGGTCAGCAGCCGAATTTGGCAATAAAAAAAAGTTTAAATACCAGCAAGAACTTTGCTTTTTATCGTTGGATTTTATAATAACTTGGCATAAAGTTTACCATCATAAGGCGATATTTCGCATGTTATACCCCTCGTTTCCTAACAAAAAATGTATGTACACATGTCTTGATCACCGAGGCAAGATAATCACAGTTCCGGAAGCACTCCTCAATGATGCACCTCTCAAAATTGGTAAAGTAAAATCTTCTTTATGCCATCATGTTATTACTCCTACAAATTGTGAAAAATCATATCATAAGAACAATATTTGTAGGTAATGGTAGATGATCAATTTTCTTATTTGTAATATTGCAAAAATATTATTTTATCTGACCATGATCGAATCAAAATCGATATTCTACAAAGACCAACAACTATAAAATTATGGTATTTTTGCTTTCTGTGTAAAACATGCAGGATTGTCTTAAATATATCTCTAACCTGAACACTGTTAGCATGGGATAAAAATGTGTACATATATCTCTATACATATTGATAGTTATATATAAATATGATATGTATGAATCCTTTACCTGAAATAACCCTATGAGTGCTTTCTTGGTGGTGTGAAGGGAGACAACTGAGACATTCCTTACTTGAAATGACTCTATGAGTGCTGGTTTGGTGGCTTGGTGCTGTGAATGGAGACAACTGGGAATTCTCTTACCTGAAATGACTCTATGAGTGCTGGCTTGGTGGCTTGGTGCTGTGAAGGGAGACAACTGGGACATTCTCTTACTTGAAATGACTCTATGAGTGCTGGCTTGGTGGTGTGAAGGGCGAAAACTGGGACATTCCCTTACCTGAAAAGACTCTATGAGTGCTGGCTTATGGTGTGAAGGGAGACAACTGGGACATTCTTTTACCTGAAATGACTCTATGGGTGATGGCTTGGTGGTATGAAGGGAGACAACTGGGGCATTTCCTTTTATGAAATGACTCTATGAGTGCTGGCTTATGGTGTGAAGGGAGACAACTGGGACATTCCCTTCCCTGAAATGACTCTATGTGTGCTGGCTTGGTGGTGTAAAGGGAGACAACTGGGACATTCCCTTACCTGAAATGATTCTATGAGTGCTGGCTTGGTGGTGTGAAGGAAGACAACTGGGACATTCACTTCCCTGGAATGACTCTATGTGTGCTGGCTTGGTGGTGTGAATGGAGACAGCTGAGATCTTCCCTTACCTGAAATAGCTCTATGAGTGCTGGCGTATGGTGTGGAGGGAGACAACTGGGACATTCCCTTACCTGAAATGACTCTATGAGTGCTGGCTTATGGTGTGAAGGGAGAGAGCTGGGACCTTTCCTTACCTGAAATGACTCTATAAGTGCTGGCTTGGTAGTGTGAAGGGAGACAACTGGGATATTCCCTTACCTGAAATGACTCTATGAGAGTGCTGGCTTGGTGGTGTGAAGGGAGACATCTGGTGCATTCCCTTACCTGAAATGAGTCTATGAGTGCTGGCTTGGTGGTGCGAATGGAGACAACTGAGACCTTCCCTTACCTGAAATGACTCTATGAGTGCTAGCTTGGTGGTGTGAAGGGTGACAACTGGGGCATTCCTTCACCTGAAATGACTCTATGGGTGCTGGCGTGGTGGTGTGAAGGGTGACAACTGGGACATTTCCATACCTGAGATGACTCTATGAGTGCTGGCTTATGGTGTGCAGGCAGACAACTGGGACATTCCCATACCTGAAATGACTCTATGAGTGTTGGCTTATGGTGTAAGGGGAGACAACAGAGACATTCCCTTACCTAAAATGAGTCTATGAGTGCTGGCTTGGTGGTGGGAAGGGAGACAACTGAGACATTCCCTTACCTGAAATGACTGTATGAGTGCTGACTTGGTGGTGTGCAGGGAGACAACTGGGACATTCCCAACCTGAGATGACTCTATGAGTGCTGGCGTATGGTGTGTAGGGAGACAACTGGGACATTAACTTCCCTGGAATGACTCTATGAGTGCTGGCTTGGTGGTGTGAAGGGAGACAACTGAGACATTACCATACCTGAAATGACTCTATGAGTGCTGGCTTGGTGGTGTGAAGGGAGACAACTTTGACAATGCCTTACATGAAATTACTCTATGAGTGCTGGCTTGGTGGTGTGAAGGGAGACAACTGGGACCTTCCCTGACCTGAAATGACTATTAGTGCTGGCTTGTTGGTGTGAAGGGTCACAACTGAGACCTTCCCTTACCTGAAATGACTCAATGAGTGCTGGCTTATGGTGTGAAAAGAGACAACTGGGACATTCCATTACCTGAAATGACTAAACGTGCTGGCTTGGTGGTGTGAAGGGAGAAAACTGAGACCTTCCCTTACCTGAAATGACTCTATGAGTGCTGGCTTGGTGGTGTGAAGGGAGACAACTGAGACCTGACCCTTGTCTTGAGATGAGGACCACAACCAGAGATGTTCCACTGAGCCGTCCTTCTGTGTGGGAAAGTACACACGCACCCCACACTTGATCTGGAATAGATAGGATGATTTGTTTAGCTTCAAACAGCAAATAATTCTTGGGAAGAACTCCCGCACTCCACACTTGATATAGAATAGATTAGATGATTTGTAAAGTACAATACAGAGAATTCATTCTGTGTGAAAAAGTTCCCTGGCAGCCCACACTTGACATTTGAGGGTTGTCGCAAAAGTTTGGGACTGTCCAAACTTGATCTACTAGGTTTGTTTTAAAAGTTTGTGGACTGTACACACTTGATCTACGAGGGTTGTTGCACAGGTTTATGGACTGTCCACACTTAATCTATGAAGGCTGTTGCAAACGTTTATGGACTGTACACACTTAATCTACCAGGGTTTTCACAAACGTTTGTGGACTCGAAAACTTAATAATTTTCACCTGTCAACATCAATTCTTTGTTTCCTATCGTCACCTGTCAATGTTAATGCTTCAATTGAAGCTAATGAACAATCCCGTAAACCGTCCTCTACTTTGTTGCAGGTGGTATAAATATCGACACAATGTTGTTCCATACATTGATTGCTAAAACTTACTTCAAAAGTACAGGTAAAAAGTAATAGTTTTAGAACGATTGTTTGACCTAGAATAATTGTTCTGCTTGAATAACGTACATCCCTACTTACCTTGGTAAAAGTTCGCTGCATGTCCACCGTCATGTGTTTGATGAGCAATGCTGGCTGGCTGGATATGGATCTCTTCCTGTCCTTACGGTACCAGCTGGGGATGTTCACAATGTCTGAAATGGGGACAGAAAGTGTGAACATTGTTGGGGATATTTACTATGTTTGAAATGGAGACAAAAAGTGTAACTTTTCTCTGGAAATTCATAATGTAAGACAAACCAGACAGAACATGTCAACATTATTAGGAATGTTCATAGTATCTTAAATATAGACTAAAAGTTTAAATATAACTAAGAGCTGTATGAAAGCATAACATAAACTAAAACGAACAATAAAAACGCAATGAAATGAAAATATATAAGATATTTTACAACATTTTCAGAGGATGTAACATTGTTAACACTATCCTGTGCGAAATAACTATATTTAACCTTAAACTATCAACAAATACACACATTTAACAAATGTGCAAATATCATTTGTCCTGAGGCAAACAATACATTCATTATGACCAAGAGTTTTGTATTTATGTTATAGGTCTGACCTTCTTAGAGTACATAATAATATGTGAACTATAAATACCTAGGGCATGCTTTGCCATCAGGAAGTCTATAAACCATTCCTGCTTCACTGCCGCATTGGCAGCCGTGAAAACGTACTGTTTCTTCCTGTAAGATATTTAACAACATTGCAAAGAACATTCATTTGCTGTAATTATTGACCTACAGTAATAAATCTAAATCAACGTTTTAGAACATGTTTGTTTCACACATTTTACACTAATTACAATATTTGTTCAATTTTGAAACCATGGTTACCTTCGTGTGTCCATGATGATGATGATGGCACTGGACTTGAGCATCTGCAGCTGGTAGTCCTTGTCCTGGATCTGGTTCTGTAGGCCGGTGAGCACCTTGGTGATCTGGTCCTCTGAGAAACCCTTCATAAACATTATAAATACAAATTTTTTAAAAGTTCAAATGCTTCTAAAATAACATGTTCATCTGGTCCTCGGAGAAACCCTGCATCAGTGTTTGAATTTAGCCTCATTCTGGGTTTCACTAGATCAGATGCTGTTGAAATTAGCAAAACAATGTATTATGGTAGCCATTGCCAGGCCGACCAGCACCTTGTTAATATGGTCCTCATCGAAACCCTGCAGCAGAAATGAAAAATATGGTCACTACCAATGTTTGAATTTAGCCTCGTTGTGGAAAGATTGGGCTTAATGCATGTGCGCAAATTATCGGTCCGTCTGCCCAGGCTAATCAAGGACAACACTTTCCGCCTTCACTGGATTTGTGTTTCAAAGAAACGTCTTTTAAACGAAAAATTATAGAAAAGCATGTGCGAACTTTACGCTTATGTATTAAGTCCAATTTTTCCAGAACACAGCTCATTAATGTGAGGTACTAAGCCTCTGACACAGTCTGACACAGTCTAAGTTCCTTCATCCACTGTACCTCGTTTTGCATGCGCAGGGTCGTAGCCAGGGGGATCTTGGCAAGGCTGTACGGGTCCTCAACAAGCCCATCCGTTGCTGAAAAGTAACAAAGACAATATTTAAAGAACTGTTTACAGGTGTTAGTTTCAAAAAAATCTTTTAAATTATATTAATATTAAAATAGCTTGTTTTATATCAACTGAAATACATCTTTGTATAACTACTTATGCATTCTTTATTATGCTAGCATTTTGTTAATCATGTGATGGATGTTATCATTTTTTTGCCAAATTACGTAATTTTATATTCAATAACTTCTTTTTCTGTTCTATGATACTTTTGTGTTCACATGTCCAAGCTTTGGGGATTAAATTGCTAAATCAATTATAAAAAAAAATCTGACAAAATTAGTTCTCTTTTAGCAAATATATACTTGCTTGGTAGACATATCAAAGTAGAATTTAACACAAAATGATACAATTTATATAACAGTAGGTATTTTTTGCGATTAAAAATAATAAACACAAATATTAAAGTAGATATTACATATACGATATTTTGGTAGAAATTTATATTTTTTAAACTCAATTTTTGAGAGAATACAGTCCAGACACATGCAAACCTAGAAATTGTCATCTTAATTTCAACATTAAGAGATCAACTATTCTTTTGTATGCACATTGTTACTTAGTTTGTCAGTAACAATGAACATTCATTACAAAACGGCAAACATTCCCTAAAGAGTTATACTGAAACAACTTGTCTAATAGAGCATTAGATGGATAAAAAGACAGATAAAAAGACGGACAATGAAAACCATAAGATAGCATCCATCTGACAAATGAAAAGATGCACACACCTTTGACCTCAACCAGCCTGTATAACATACATTTCAGAAGTTGATTCAGCCGGTAGAACATTTCAGAAGTAGCTTTTGGATCAGTATTTATAATCTTTACTAAGGCTTATAAAAGGTAAATCTTAAGTAAAGTTGTACTAATAGCTCAGCAGATTAAGTCCATATATCAAGAAATCTTTCAGTTTGTGATACAAGCACCAAATTTTGCACATATACNTATTTATTTATTTATTTATCAGAGTAAAAAAGAGATCACAGAATTTATGACGTATTGCATAATTTTAACGACAGTGTTTAATTGCTGGTTAGACGTCGTATGATACATCTACATACACCGATTAGTATTCGTTTATATTTTAATGAAAGTCTCAATAGCCCACTCGAGTAGAACACATGGTGGCTGCGCCACTTCGTTGTTTCACATACAAGTCTTTGCGACCTCGTTTGAGACTGTGTAAGTTAAAGCTTGCCTCGTGTATAGATTATCGGACGTCTGTGTGTATGTGTTACGGCGTGTGAGTGAAAAATTAATCGGAGATATTGCTCAGCAGATTTAGGTAAGGAATTTTACAATTGAAAAATAAGTTATATTACAGAGGACAAACTTAAAAGTTAGAGGCGTTTGCACTTGTGAATAAATACAGTAAGTGACGTTGGAGGCATTGCCGTTTGTTACCTTAGGTAACCTTAGTTGGTTTACCACCGCAGATCTTTGGGACCTCTGTAGTGGCCTCTTCTTCATCCTCACTGGTAACTAATCTCAATGTGTTATTTCCGGCTGTTGTTATGTTTTATTCACATGTAAAGTCATATATATTATTACACACGTTTACTATACGGCTTGAGAAAACGTTTTTGCGAATGTCACGTTTACATCTGTGTTTTATAAGTTTTAGTTGTGTTATTTATAATACTTAACATTCCAGTTGTTGTTCGTTTGTCATATTATTCAAAATCTTGTATGTTTCTATCATATTCACCGTAGTCGACGAAATTCCAAAGTTGGTAGTTTAATAGTTTGAAGTCTTTCCTGGCCTTGTATGACATGTCCTTAAGATTTGGTAATATGTTGGTAATATATTGGTGGATCTAAGTTGTACATTCTAAATGCTATCAATGTCTTTAATTTTAGATTGACTTTATACGCTGCTAGCATATTTTAGATGTGGTCTAACGATGGCTTTGAATAATAATATGAAGCTTCTGTAGCCTAGATATTTAAACGATCGTCTTACTAATCCCGTCATTGTGTTGAGTTTATTTACTTGTTGATGTTGTTTTTGAGAAGAATTAAATTTAAGGTTTCTTCTTCACAGTCTAATCTAATGCCTGATATATTTCTTTATTACTATTTTGGTTAATTTTGAAAACCGTTCGATCTCTGCTATGGATGATGGGGTCATGATTTCATATAATACCAAATGCATTTCTATTCGATTTCCTATATGTTTATCCAAATGCAGTGAAATAAGGTCACTTCCAACAGCCCTGCTATTGGTCTAGCTCTTGAGCGACGCGGTTAGAGTGTCTGACTACCACTATGAAGACCCGGGTTTAATCTCCCGTTGAAGCTCAATATTTTTCACTTAAAAAATAAGGTCATTATGGGCATGTCATTAAATAGTGCTTTTCAGCAGCTATTTTGTGTGTGTGAAATATGTTGCATTGGCAGTCAGTTTCTACATGGAGGAAGTGGTTGCCAGTAAGGAATTTGAAGATACATGTACGTTGGGACACATCCGGGTAACAATTTAAACTGCTGTAAATGCGCCCTTTGTTGCNTGCCTTATGTCGAGCACACACTTTTTCAACAACTCTTTACTGGATGATTTACTATTTAATTTATAGTCTCTACAATGACAATGACGTTTCAGGTAAAGAGAAGAAGACTGTTTAAACATAAAACGGAACATTATTTAAAACTATCCGTTAAAAAGTAAGTTTCGGTAAACGTTGCCAAATATCTTGTATGTATTTATTCCGTGATTTATGATTGTAATATGTCCATAACATCTTTATTTCGGCGTTTTAAGCTCTTTAAGATCTTTTTTTTATTGAAGCTTGTGGATATTTTAATATTTGTGGAGTGTCATATAGTACCTCAAATACATAAGTGTTATCTTAAACCATTGATTTTTGGTGTTTTAAACTGGGACACTCCTTTAACAGTCGAGACAGGTTGTAAAATGTTACGTTCGTATCACTTTGAAGTGAGCCCCATTGAAATTGTATTCGGTTGTTTCTCTTAAAGCGATCTATCATTCTATGCAAATTCATTTTAATATATTTAATGCTCTTCACAAGAAGCAAACTATACATTTTGTTTACCAAGAACAAGGGAAGGATCTCCAGTTTTTGACACCACCGGGAAACGCTGGAACAGAAGAGCAGGATAAAAAGCACGGTCAGAAGCGATCTTAACACCTATTCCCAGGAGCTTTGGCTCTGTATCTTCTCGTGAATTTATAAGCAAAGACCGACTTGCCTATGATATATCGTATGATTGTTTTCCCAACCGCCTCAACTGCATGAACATTCACATCTGACCCAACCACTATCCCATTGACCATGTTTCTCAGAGTAGGGTTAGCTGNGTAAATGGTTGTTGGTTGGTATGCAGATTGTTTGGACGCAGCTGATTAAGGGTTCTATAAAGACCGTATAAGCATATCTGAATGTTAACGTGTTGCAGATTAATAGCGCCTCATTAGTTCTCCATCGCAATTTGAAACACATAAGAACCTGTTAAGATTGGAATGACCTAAATGAATAGTGTCATTAAAAATACACATCAACACTCTTCCGGAGAACACACCTGCCAACTGCACCAAATGTCTGATGACATATTACACACTGGCTCATAGTGCGGTTTACAATAAACATTTTAATCCGCGGCTTTTACTGAACACATCAACATGTCTGAATGAATTTCATTTCGAAAGTAGCTAAACCATTTTATATTAAACAAGGACTTTTTAAACGGTTATATTTGAAGGTAAAGTATACTATAAGCTCAGCAGATTAATTCCATATATCAAGAAATCTTTCAGTTTGTGGTACAAGCACCAAATTTGGCACATATACTCTTCAGTAACTATAGATTTGATAAAGCACGTTAGCCAAGAAAAAATCTCAAAATGGCGTCCGTTTTCAAGGTGGCCGCCATCAGGATTAAAAATGAAAATAAAAATGAAACAAATTCCCTGAAAGGTTTTACTGCTTTGAATATTACTTGATTTTGATTTCGTACACAACAATTTGACTAGTTTGAATTTAAATTCAGACATTGTTTAATTTTAATATAGTACACAAATCCAACATGGCGTCAAAAATGGCCGCCAAGATGGCCGCCAAAACCTATTTATGATCATAACTATGTAACTATCCACTCCAATTTGATAAATTTGGTGTCTATACCCAGGTTTCCGTGGACAAAGAACACATTTATATCATCAGACAAAGTGTAAGTTTATAATGTCACACAAAAATCGAACATGGCGTCCAAAATGGCCGCCAAGATGGCCGCCAAAACATATTAATGATCATGGCCTAGTATCACGAACATACTTAAGTCGATATTTTGACTCATCTTTGAGTTTTTGCTCAATTTTTGAGATGAGTGTAAACACCTTGCTCAAGTTGGTGATCACGAAACGTTTTTGAGTTTTGAGTCNACATTATGTTGAAATACATGTATCCTTTAACAATATATGTATAGAACTTAATATAGTTTGTATATGATCTATCATGCCATGAACTAGTATTTATTGATGACCACTTGCATGCATTTTGTTTGTATAAATATATTCAATAAATATGTGTACTCATGGACTGTAATGTCTAATGTATCTTGAATAAACCATATCATGAACCATATCATGAAAGTAATAACATATTTGTGCTATTTTTTAAATTATAGCAGAGTTATCATCATTTTTTGGTAGATAAAATTAAAACTTGTGGTGGACTACATATACTCGGATAGCTGGCTCAACAGTTGTACTTAGACATCATATTTAATTAACACCATCTTTTAATAGCATCCTTTGTTTCTTAATACAATTCTACTTAATTTCGATGGCGGGGATATCAATTCATCAAATTTGCTTGTTTATATTCATAATGAAATTTGAATCCTTGTCCTACAATCGCACAGCTCACTACTGTCTACGTAATCAGTTCATGCGTTACCGTAATTAAGAACATCTCTTAAATACTAACATGGTTATGTTGATACAATACTTAAAAGACGATGATTAATAAGTTCAACAGACAGGAACGCGTTATGCGATACAGGAGAAGACGTTCGAAAACAGGTTATTATTAGTTTTGTAATATAAATGCCCTAAATTCAGCAACATTATCAGTAAAATGAATTTACAGCATGTAGTCTTGCTAGATTACTCGGTTGACTTAGTTTGAAGTTTGTGTACACATGTAGACGTTTTCAATTTATTTTCTGAAAATTTCTGCCCTGTAGAAAATTGTATTTTTCGTTTATCTAATAATGTTATTATAATGACGAGTCAAAACGATTATTTACGAGTAAATGCATAACAAATTGGTGTTTATTGGTGTATTATATATTTTCGTCATACGGAGACAAAAGCCTCACTGCTATATATAGGAATTATCAGGGATCCTTGAGTGTTTTCCCACCATGCATTTTAATAACAATTGTACTATATTTATAGTAACATGCTGTGATTCCACGGGATCACATGTTAACAGGGTGCAGTATCACGTAACTGTGTGGGGTTCACAATTAAATGTCCATGGGTGTAAACATACCAGTAAAACGTTGATTATTAAATTCAACATACAGGAAAGCGTTATGAGATGCCGGAGTAGCCGTTCGAAAACAGGTTTTTAATTATTTGTGTAATGAAAATGCCATAAATTCAGCAACATTAACAGTCAAATGAATTTACAGCAAGTAGTCTTGCTAGATTATTCGGTTGACTAGGTTTGGATGTTGTCAACACATGTAGACGTTTTTAATTCATTTTTGAAAACTCTCTGTACTGCAGTAAATTGTATTTAATTTATCTAATAATGTTATAATAATGACGGGACAAAACGAGTGTATCTGGGCGAATGCAGAAACATATTGGTGTGCATTGGTGTATAATGTGGTTTCGTTTAAAGTGGGAAATAGCGTAAGTGCTATAAAAAGGATTCGGCGGGAAACCTTGAGTGTTTTCCCGCAATGTATTTGTATAATAATGGGGCACTTTTTATAGTAACATGCTGGGAGCTAAACACGTACATAGTTAGCGCGATTACATGTAAAGTAGCTTAATCGAATTATAATAGCGCACGGCACGTTTTTGTATTGCTTAAATCGAGGCAGATAGGAATGGCTTTTATGCATACAAAAATACGTATGGGCCTACCTTTGTACAAATATTGGACTTAACAGTTCGCTGAAGTTGAACGTTTTGTATTAAATGACATATTGAAATGGAATACGAGTTTTATTCTACATATAAATAGGTTAGATTGTTTAAATCTTCTATTGGATATAAGGACTACTAAGCGTATTACTAGCTTCGAAATTCACTTTGAAAAATTAAGAGCCCCAGTCCATCCTTCTGTAAAACAGACCCGAAACAATTAAAGTCCCTCGCGACGAACGTTATTGCCTTATTTGTAAGCAATGGTACAAAGAGGATATGATCATTTTGTTTTATTAAAAAACAAGTATATTAAGCGGGGTTATTATAGTATTACATCTGTTGAAAGTTTCCACACATTATTTATATCAAAATGCACATCTACAATAAGAAATGTTTGTAAGTATACAAGGGAAGCTTACACTATTCGCAATTTATTTTTGAACGGCACAAGTACATTACAATTAATACATGTAGTTGTCTTTGCTGCCCTTGAAAGGAATCTTGGTCTTATACGTCAAATTGGTGTTGTTTTCTTCAATACAATTTCTTATATTGAAAAATATAATGATGCTTGATATTCGCGTTATAAAAAAAGCATCAACCGGCGCTCTTAACTATTTAGACATTAGTCTTCAGGGATAAATAAATTTCAAGACCCCTGTATATTATTTAAACTAGTATTTGCCAGCTTTCTGCTTGCAGGTTGACATTTCATTAATTGACTGTCATGAGAAAACCAATAAATAGTTCCCTACACAGGTCAGATATACGCTCATATTATTTGTTTACGGAAATAAGTGAACATATTGTTAATGGCAGTTTTTTTAATTATTTCTATTACACAGATTTGCAATATGATATCATAGAACACGTTGTCTGTCTTGATATAAATTATAAAGATATCGTCACGTTAACAAGGAAATATTTAATGGTATGTTGTTAGCTAAACTGTGTTCGTGTGTGAACTACTGTTTAAGTATGTGATCATTCAGACACATCATAGTTTTAGTTATTATCTTACAACTTACTTTAAGAAATTGGATAAAAAAAGCACCTTAAAAATGCTATCAATCCTTTGATTTATTACACGAACGTTTATTCAAAGAAAATTAATGTCACGAGTAAATTTGCAAATTAAGGCTTTAAACTTAATAAGTAATGTTCATCGTGATATTTCATACCATTCCTATGAGTATTTCATCAGTTTCCGCTAATTTAATATTTGTCTTTAATGTTCTACAAGCACACCATATAAAAAAAATTAAACATAACTGTTGTACTCGGTAAACGATCAACATCTAAAGGTACAAAAGGGCACTGTAAAACTTCTTTGTCTGTTTTCAAAATAATTGCGTTTATACTGACTTTATTTTCAGGCTGCTTGCTATTTCCCAACAACCGCGACACTAATCTGTAAAGATCAAGCCTAGTTCCCATATTTTATCTTATATATTTTTGTCAGCATTTATAGTTTTTCATCTTAAAACTGTCCAACTAAATTTTAGTACTGATGATTACAGACTAGCAATAACACTTGGTTTTACAATAAAAAACATAAATGTACTCGCACACATTGATACATGTTTTTTACGTATATAACGCTTACAATTATATACTGGCAATTCAATTGTCACAATAATACTTAACCAATGCTTGTGGCTTATATTTAAAATCGAATATTGTATAATTTTACAAAGCAAAACTCGAAACTATAAAGTACAAGTAGCGACTGATTAGTGAGTTACTTTAAATGATCGTTCAAACACAAAGTCTGCTAAAAAATAAATATCCGCGAAATCCGAAATTAATATTCAATTTCTAGTTCCGTTACATTTGGTGCAACATTTATATCACTGAGTACTTTTCTTGGTTTCAATAGCAGCTTAAAGGTTTTCTAATATATCGGTTAGTCTCAAAAGCGCATGGTCTGCTTAGCCTCTCAAATGAAGAAACAATATTATATGTGACGTCAAAAATACAAATCTCGACAACATACTCGGAATGTCATTAACACTTGATTTCATGGATCAGGGCTCATATGTATGCAATCAGCCAGTATAACTTAATAGATACATAGTATGCTTAT
>VMBQ01006041.1:31951-59330 GCA_007657795.1 Dreissena rostriformis | reverse complement strand
AGACAGGGCAAAAACAATATGTCCCCCACTACTATAGTGGGGGATATAAAAAGTGTAAAACATTATTATCATCTTTTATTGTGATAACTCGGACCCTTGCATGTGAGATCTTAATATGACATTTCAGTATCATGGACATTCAAGTGTGAATTGTATATATATATGGAATCCTAGTAATGTGGATATTAACGCGCGAAATGTATGTATTTATATGACATTCCATCATATGTTATTATTTATAGAAATACAGTAAAACATACACAATAGCAAATATTTACAAAGCAAAAGAACTTCTGAACTTACAAAAAAACAAAGGTCAAATAAAACAGAAAATAACATAAGTTTCCATGAACATAATAGCACTATCCTTAAAATGTTCAGCATCAATACAGGTTTGTGATAGAATTAAAAATTTGACGTGATGCAAACTTATTCTGATATAAATTACCACAATCGTTTAGAGGACAACACCATATTTACAACACACACAGCGTGTGGTAAAAAAAAACACTCTGTTATATATATAACAGTATAACATGCATATAAACAGCAATGTTACTGTGCGACCTTTTCAAGTATGAAAAACAAAGCACATTACTATTATACTTTTTTCTCACATTTTGGTGAAATAGGAAACAAGAGGGTAATGTGTCCTAAGGCGCTCACCTGACACTCGCTGGTTCTTAACTATTCTGAGACGACGAAATTTGGAAGAACAAGACTATTGCCAAGCAATTATGTCCCCTACCGGCTCCACCATTGTCAGATTTTATTTTCTTTGTTGCCATAGCAACCAGAATTTTTGACGTAGGAACTAAATGAAATGACGTGCATAATTTCCATATTGCCATCTATCCATGTTTCAAGTTTCATAAAAAAATATGAAGAACTTTTAAAGGTATCGCAGGATCCAGAAAATTGTTACAGACTGACTGACAGACAGACAGACTGACAGAGCGCAAACCATAAGTCCCCTCTGGTGAAAGTAATTTATGACACATAAAATATTTATTTTCTAGGCACATTATTATGCCATGCGTTTGATAATACAAATTTAAAAAATTAATTTTAAGACCGAACGTAAAAACTTTGCACATATTAAACAGTTTAATTTATTTCTGGGGGAAATCTCTACTGGAACAACCCAGAAAGTCAGTTGCAGTCTCTCATGCAAAAAAGGCTGTCTATACAAAGTTCAATAGTTAATTATTTAGAGATCAAATGGATAAATTCCAATTTCAGCTAATGACATACCATGTATTTGAGATAAAAAATGAACTAAGATTCAAATGAAACAGTTCTGGTTGTTTTCCTCGGTTTATCTCTATGTGATTTTCTGGAAAATTAAATATAACAAGAGTTCTGCTGTCGAAAACATATACCCCTAAATCAGGGCCTTGATTTTCACACTTATTGTGACAGTGACCTTGACCTAGTGACCCCCATTTTAATAGGGGTCATCTACTGTTCAAGGCCAAAGCGAATGTGAAGTATCAAGTCAATTTGTCGATTGGTTGAGGAGTTATTGATCGGAAACTATTTTCACACTTATTGTGACAGTGACCTTGATCTAGTGAACCCAATTTCGATAGGGGTCATCTACTGTCCGATGCCAATGCACATGTGCAACATCAAGCCAATCGGTTAATTCGTTGACGAGTTATTGATCGGAAACGATTACACATTTATTGTGACAGTGACCTTTGACCTAGTGACCCCAATTTCAATAGGTCTCATTTACTGTTCAAGGCCAATGCACATGTGAAGTATGAAGCCAATCGGTCAATCTGTTCACAAGTTATTGATCGGAAACGAACTGGTCTACCGACAGACATACAGACCGACATCCAGCAAAAACAAAAAAAATTCCCCCACTTCTTCGAAGGGGGAGCATAATAATCCGAAGTAATGGAAATATTTAATTTGAGTAATTCATCATCACCATCATGATTCATCATCCATATCAGAATCCTCCTAATCGTCAAAAACAACTTTAACATCACACTGTCACAGTACCTCTTTAATCGTTGTTATCATTTTCAGAAAGAAGCAACTTCAATCAGTTTTTAAAGTTTGCACATTTACAAGCTTAACTAACACATCCCATACTTTTCAACAGACCATAAACATTTTTTAACTCAATGGAGATCTCACTAGTACAAACATTCGGAGCAAGTTTCATGTAGATTGGGCAAAAAATGTGACTTCAAAGAGAGTAAACTAGGTTTCAATATAGCCATATAAACAAAACTTCCTGCCTACTGGTGGCCACTGGATTATTGAACTAAAACATTGAATTGTAGAATGTTTACAAAATTTCAATATAGCCATATTAGGAAAATGCCCCGCCCCCAGGTGGGCATATTTTTTCAACGGACTTGAACCATTTTCGAACTCTGCCGAGATATTATTATAACAAATGTTCTGACCACTTTTCATGAAGATTTTAACTAAAAATGTGACTTTTACTGTGAACACGTCTTTTCTTAAATTTGACTTCGTGATCTAGTTTTTTGCCTCATATGCCCCAGTTTTAAGCTTGGCTGAGGTATCATCATGACAAATGTTCTGACCAAGTTTCATGAAGATTTGACAGATGTTACCACTAGTGTTCACAAGCTAATTGTTGACAACGCTAAATGGACAAAAGGCGATCACAAAAGGCACTATCTTGAGGTAATTTTCACAGTCTGACAGGTAACTTTAAAGTTCTGTACAATGCAAGATATAGTTACTCTTAATAATATAAAATATATGTTGATAACATTAAAGTTGACTGTATATGTTCATCATGACAGAGCAACTATGTAACTGTAAACAATACAAAACTTGTATATAAACATACATATAAACAAAACAACATAAGAAAGATCAAGACATGTATAAACAAATCTCACAAAATCTACTTATTATGTATCAATATTTGAGAACAAATTTCTATGATTTTTTTTTAACAAATCCTTTTTAAAAGACCTAGAAAAGAAACAACAAGAGTCTTGACACAGTCTTCATAAAGGAGCTTTTTGACCAGGTATAATTCACAGCCAGGAAAAGCACATATGAAAAACACATTTTGGAAATACCTTCCAAACTAGGAGTTACATGATTTACCTACAAGGCGTCCTACTTGGATATGAAAACAGTATCATCAGAGACACAAATCTGAACAACTGTTTTCATCCAAGTTATGCGCATGAACTTTATACAAATACATTTGCTTGACAAATCACTGTACACAAGTTCAAATGGTAGGAGTTGTAACATACATTGAACTACTCTACACAAACTTTCAACGGACACCCATTTCGACAAACTTCCAATATTATGCTCACTTACAAATTTAATACAAATTGCTTTAACGATAAAGATAGGCAATACGTCATTTATTTTCCTGTGTACCTTATTTTGTTATCTGTTAATAATAATGAAAGAGCCATCAACAAAAAATCTGGAAAATATATGTACATTTATGTTTTAATTTTTTAGGCAATATTCCCCATTTAGTGATTTCCAGTTTTCCATGCCGTCCAAGGGAGCGGGTAGCAGCAATCTGTTGTTTCGCTCTTTATCATACCAAATCGTCATCATAACAGCCTGCATTCTCTTCTGAGCTTAAATTCATGTTGCGCTGCATGAATTAATGGCAGATGTCAAATCCCAGACCATGAACTGTTCCAGGGTCCTATGAACAATACCAGGGAACAGCAATATTGGTTTTGTGGCTGAAAATCAAACACCAAAAATAATATGTGTCTTTGTGTGTGATATATACAAAAAGATAATATAAAGGGTAACATGAACTTTCATGAATGGTATACACAAACCTGATAAAAAAAATCATGATAACACAACATATACCTATATGACTGTAACAAAAAACAGACTGTGTACAACTATTTTCCCACAGCCCTGTCGTTTCGTTTGTATTTTAATATAATACACTCTAACAAATTAAAAGCAAGTATTTAAGAACTATAATTAACTGAATTTAGATTTCATCATAGTTCCCCAGTCATTAGCATAAAACTTCATCTTCATTATAACAAGCAAATTCGTTGAATTACTATCCCCCGAAAATGTCTTTTTTTTTTGACAGACGGAATGATGGACGAACGGACAACGAAATTCTAATTCCTCTGCCTTCAGCGGAGGATAATAAATCATGTATACAAAACTAGTTTTCCAGTGTCAACTTGTGCTCGTTACAGTATTGACAGCTGATGCCGCATGTCGTTATATGTGTAGCAAAATGTTGTAATCATGTTATGGGCCATAAGTTGGGACATTGTTTTAACGTAGGGTTATACAAATTGCACATGTACATCTTTATTTCATACAAAAGAATGCATGCAATGTTTAAGATTGTATGTTGGAAAGTTAAGGAGTACTTAGTTTGACACGTTTGTGTCTATGGGCATACGAACGGACAGCCAACCCTTGATGGTGAATCAAGTATTCGGCCCTCATCTTAGTTAAGGGGTGGGGAATATAATAATTTGTGTGTATTTTATTTCAATATAAGGCTACTGTGGAAAACTTCGAAATAGGACAACACTCAACCCAACTTACTAAAACCACAGAAATTGGGCGTTTAAAAGCAATGACATAAATTATACCTTGAATCATGATGACAGGGATTCTATTCAAACGATACGCTTCTTTCAGCTCTTCTTCAAAGGTTCTGTTACTAAAACCAAGATAAAGCCGTAACATATAAAATGTCTTCCTGTTGTCCGGGCTTGAACAAGTATTAAATATAAAGAAGTGAAGCTCCAGAAGCTGCAGCAGTATTGCATTTCTATCATACACACCTTCGTGGTCCTTTATTTACGGAAAGGAACCAATTGCCAAAACGGTACAGTACGGCACAAAAACGAAACAACATGTACACATAGTAGAATAAAGCTGGGGTCACCGCCTTGGAACGGTCAATGCTAAGCACTGGGGGTTTGAACCGGTTATAGAGCGCTCAACCTCACACTTTGCCCAGCATTATTCATGATACATATAAGTGTAAATAAAATTTAATCTCATAGCATTGCAACTCAAATTAAACAGTAATAAAAGGGAATTAAGTCATATAATGACAGTCAGTTAAAACAGCACACTTTACTGCGCGAGCTAGTTGATCTCAGTTGTTAACCAGAACTAAGTGCACATACTTTAGCCAGTTATTGACCTCTTCAAACCCATGCGAAAGACGTCGGACATCGGACATTTCCGATAAAATTTGCTGAGGTCGGTTTTTATTCCCGGGACTGTCGGTTCTCTTGCCCGATAACAAACTATATGTAAAACAATGTATAACATTGCTTCAAAAAGGAAAAGGAAACTGGGAAAGTGTAAAAAATACGGACTGGTTTATGTTTATTTTACTTAGATTGTTTAACTTGAAAATAAAACGGATTTTACCAACAAGTCACACTTTCTATCTTAGCTGGTTGCCTTTACAAACTCAAATTGCGATTCTTAGAATCAGTCAAATATTGCACCTTATTCTATTTATAATTGTTAAACATTACAAACAAGGTATGTGTTTGTGAAACACTATGTCCCCTTTTGAGTGGTTTTTGACCCATATATTTGACCTTTGACCTTGAAGGATGACATTGACCTTTCACAACTCAAAATGTGCAGCTCCATAAGATGAGACAACAAATTTCCCAGCATGCAAAGGGTTAAAGAAGCACAAGTCCGGTAAAATCTGGTGAGGTCCTCTTAGATTGTTTTGTCTTTCGTATGGGTTGCCTCTGCCCTACTAAATCCGAGGTAAGAGACATATGGCAATACAAACGAGTTTATGGCCAATCCCCACACAATCTATAAAAAGCATGCTGAACTAAGATTCAATTCGCAATCCTCAAACGTATATTCCTTCTCTTTACTTACTGCTTTCCAGGAAAGAGATATGTTGTGATTTGAGATGTCTATATCTTAAGTTTAAAATGGCGCTGGATCAGCTAACAACATTTTATATGAGACCCTAACATATTTTTTACACGACAAACAAATCAGATGACAATTAAACAATAATTTTACATATTCAGAAAAGTCCATAGCCAATTTGATACGAGCTGGTTTGTTTTTGTAATCTTGTTTGTTTTAACATTTAAAATCGCATTTCAAGCAAACAAAAACATTACGATTACAAATATGATACCTAACTTTATGATACAAAACATTTTTTTCCAGCCCATGAATACATTTTTCTTATTTCTTTTTTATGAAAAATGACAAAATGCAGCAATTCAAAAGTATCTAACCTGTGGTAGTTATATTATGTTTTTTTTTTTTAATTAAGTGATATTAAGTTAATACAGACTTAAGATATTTTTCAGATTTTGGCCCCAGGAACTTACAAACTGTCCGGAACGAGGTAGACAACTTGACGGAACTTTTCACTGCACAGCAAGTCCAATTTGTCACTGAAATATATTTAATGATTGTTTTCCTAGAATTGGTCTAGACTGCCTAAGCTGGTATTTATCAAACACCGCAATTGATCTTGATATATAAAATACTTAACATTTCTGGTCTAGGCTTTTTGATTTTAGAGGAGATAACTTACGTTGCAAAAGAAGTATATTATACCCATTTGAAACCTGGGGCATGAACAGTTTAGACCCTTGGTAATTGTTTGGAAAAAAACCTTCGAGAGATCCACTTCACGGTGTTTCATACCATATATTACACATCTGGGTCTTATGTTTTCAAATGACACGTTTTATAGTATTTACTCCGTAAATTTAATTTAAGCACTGGTGAAAGCCAAGCGCAGTTGACTACATCGATTTTAAGAAAATTCAATTATTCGGTGAAGTTTTGCACAAATATTATTTAAGGTTAGGAACAGATGTTTAAATGAAACGTTTACGCACAACGGAAAGAAAGCGATCACTAAGCTCACAATGCGCACCTGAACGTGTATCTAAGGTGAGCTAACTAGAACTGTCAATCTAGTACCTTAAATACACACCCACGTAGTCAGTGAGCATAGGAAGTTCAGTTCTAAGAACTTGTTTACCCAAAATTCAATCTTAAAACCTGTGACGTTTTGCCTTGGTAATTCATATTGCAGTCGCGATGTGCACCGGACAAAGTTTCATCATGAAATTAAAAAGGGCAATTACAGTTAAATAAAGAAAATGGTAATGTATCGTGTGCACTGCACTTCCCGTTATTGAGATCAATCTATTAAATGTCAAGTTGATACCTCCCATAGGTTGCAAGACATGTTCCATTCAATATTTAAATGAAATAAATTGAGAACGGTCAATAAGTCCAATAATATGTAATCAATAGATGTTGTTTTTGTGCAATCCACATCCCATAAATGAGACCTTAATACCTATGACATTTTAAATTGATCAATGAAACCTATATATATATATAAAAATAGTTAAAAAAACGTTATAGTTCGTGTGCAATGCACACTCCCTCAATAAGATCTACCTACCCATGAAGTTAAAGATTGATGACAGTTTTAAAGATGTGCTCCAGGCAAGAAATCAGACGTCCAGACAACCAAACAAAGGACAGACCAACACATGTTTACCAGTATACCCCTCCTCACAATTTCGTTGTGAAAAGGGGTTATATAAAATAATCTTATTTTGAGTTCGATGCCTTATTTCTTTATACAAACTATTGTCATAGCATTCCCGATGCCTACTTCAACTGTATTGTTTTCAGATGATTGACTTGGCGGCAGAGTATGTGAAGTCTCCACGTGTGGTTTGGATCAGAACACATCAGTAGACCTCTCAGCAAGTTTTCAAGAGATGCTGTGTATGATTAAAAAGCAAAAAGTAATCAACCAAACATACCAAAAAAAACATTTATTTTTAATACCACTTAAAGCCGGCCGAGTTGATGTTGGTATATTTTCCCATTTTTGTTATGTGTCGCAAAAAAGTGAATCCGAGTCAAAATGTATTGGTATTTATGTAAGATGTGCTAAATTTTGGTCAAAATCGGTCAAGAAATGCCCAAATTCAGCACAAAGAAAGGGCTTTTCAATTACTGTCCATGGACAGAAATGATCTAAATTTTAACACGAACGGGTCACATGCAAAACCACGTGACCATTTTATCATTGTTTACAACGCCATTTGCCATGGAGAAACTGTGTTATTTAGTAGTTTTTTTTTCTTTGTTTTGAAAAGCGCGGAAGTAGAAATCACGTGAAATTGGCGCTCACGTGACCCAAAGCGTGCATACGTCACAGGTTAATAATAGTCTTGAGGATTCCGTTATGTACATGATTAGGTTTCGTATTTTTCGTGTTTTGGCACAATTTTTGCGAAAATCAGTATGGATGAGTTAAGCTTTAGAATGTATCTGACGAATACTGATCAATTCTGGTTAGTTGAGAAAACCAATTGTTGTGAGAAATATCAACTCGGCTGTCTTTCAAAGTTCCTGAATTTTAGGGATGAGTAAACAAATATTGTGTCTGTTCATTTTTTTTTTTCAGATTAAATTTGAAAATTAACACTCAGCTATCTTACTACAAGAAGTTTAAAACTCAGCTTAATATTAAAAATTCCTGAATTTGAGGGATGAGTAAACACATATTGTGACTGTTATTCTTTTTTTTTCAGATTAAATTTGATAATTAACACTTATTGAAGCTATTACTACAGAAAGTTAAAAACTAAGCCCAATATTGTCAAAAGCTAGACTAATGGAGACCGTTTAAAAAAAGTGTTCGGAGTCTTTGGGAAAGATTGGTTTCAATGTTATAGGTATCTATTAGAACATCCAGCTTTGTAACCTCCTTATATAGCAATGAAAAATTGTTTGAAAACCGTACATACCTGTACACATAGTTTCCAGAGTCAGTGTGGATATAAACACGCTTTTCAATTTCTTCTGAAGATTAAAACGGGTATAAAGAGACGTTTTATCCGGGGACGACATCACCAGGCTACTATACCCATCATGCAAGCTAAATCTGTCCGGAGTCTTTCGGTTATTTCTTTTATTTCTGCCACTGGAATGCCTCCTGTTGCGACTGCCGCCATTATCTGTACTATTAGGCGATCGGTCCATTCTTGCCATTTTAACTCCGTGTTTCATGCGCCAGGAGTGAAAGCTGCTGTCAGTCACCGTGCTGCTTTCAGAGTCACTCCTGTATAAACGCTTTCGACCCTCCTTAATGAAGGACTCATCTTTAAGAAACTGAAGTCGACTCGCGTTATTTGAAAACCCATGGCTTTTGAAGTAAAACAAGTCATTTGATGTTGGGTAGTCTTTGTCTGACTTGTGTCGTTTTCTCTGTGAGTTGGACTCACTTTCGGACTGACTAGTGCAATTGGGGCCGGAACTGGACTTTGAACGGCCAGGTCTTCTTTCCCGAATTTCCTGAAATCGCTTGAATCTGCTAGATCTGTTCCAGTGGCCTGTATTCTTGACAAATCTTGATTCTCTTGTTAACCCTTGTCTTGCATGATTATGTGCAGGCGATGATGAACTGAGTCTCGCCAGGCTGTTAACAGAACTACAGCTGCTGCTTCTGTCCAATTTGCGTTTTAATGATCTGCTTCTTACGTGTTCCAGATTTTTTGTTCTTTTTGAAGTTGACCTCTTTGCAGACTGAATTGCTGTTGAAGAAGACGAGAAGCTAGAAGTAGACTCAGATGATGACTGCCTTCTTTTTCCTTTGATCCCATTTCTTGGTGTTCTGGTCCCTCTTCCAGAAGTGGTCGATGATGATTTAGAGTTTGATGATGAGGTCGAGGACAGAGAAGATGATGATGAGGAGGAGGAGGAAGCAGAGGATGACGATCCTGACCTTAATTTAGAATTTGGTAGTGACTTCTTTCCAGATTTCTTTGCTGCGGAATATGATGCTGTTGATGACAATATGAAGCTATTAGTGGATTCCGATGATGATTGCCTTCTTTTTCCTTTGCTACAGTGTTTTGGCGTTTTCGTATTTTTTCTAGTATCTTCTGTCCAGTGTGATGATGAAGAATGGGAAGATGAGGAGGAAGAGTAAGACAAAGTGGATGGTCTTTTTGAATTCTTTTTGATGGAATGCTTCAGACTGCTCTTTTTGCCGGAAAGAAACGAGCTGATCTTTCCGGTTTCTGCTCCCACGTGAGGAACAGATAAGACATTCTCATTACTTTTATCACAGTTTGGCAATTTCTTTTCTTTTGAAGATTGTAACTTTTCTTTGTCAATATTTTGAGGAGATGAATTGTTCTCAGGTACAATTTCTTGCTTTGAAGATTTCAGATTATTTAGTTTGGTTGATTTATTCAACTCGGGTTCTGAATCGTCAGTCTCAACCACATGAAGACGTTTGAAATCAATAATAGGAAAGCTCCTTAGTGTTTTTGTTCTTTTTGCATCTTCCTGTTTGTTTTCAGGTTTCGCAGCATTTTTACAATGTTCTTTTCCAAAGTTTTTCTTTAGCCAAAAATTAGTGAAATCCATTTTCATTTTTGATTTGGATGTTTTGACATGACATACATCTGGTAGAGCTATATTTTTCTGTGACAAACACTGAGAAATGGCTTCCTTCACTAGTTGTAAATTTGGAGCAGAATCTTTTCTCGTTTTTGTTTCGAAACTTGGATGTTCATATACTTTATCCATTTCAGTATCATTATCAAACACTTCTTTTGCGAGGTCAGAAGCATTGCCATTCTTGTTTTGGTCTATTATTTTAGACTTTTGACTAGGTTTTGAAAAATCGTCTCTACAAACTTTATTAACGTAAGTTGTACTTTTAACAGTGGCACAATCTTGTTTTGTTTCTTGCACATTTATATTCTCTCTAATATGTGCACTTGTTGGAAATGTAGACTCTCCCGAGAATATTCCAAGACTTGACTTTATATTTTCACGAGAAAGGTCTTTTTCTTGTTCTGCATCTTCTTTGAGCCATCTACTCTCCATAAATTTGTCAATAATCTCAGAACTCAGTGTTACATTAGCATTCTGCTCTGTGTTCAATTTCAGCTTCCTTGTCACTGTTTGAATATCCTGGTCATTGCCATCAGATGAATCATATGCATTAAGCAAAAGCTGGAATGCCTTGGGTTGATCTGGAACTCGGTTATCTGTACTTCGCCTTGTTTGATTGCCAAGTTGATTTACTTCCAATTCTGTACTCATGTCAGTATTGCTGTTTGATACATCAATTTCCATATCTATCCTCGTGCAGTTGTCTGTTTCTGACTGTTGAGCTTGAAAATCTACTGAACCTTGATCAAACTCTGTCATTGAATTCAAATTTGGTAAAATTTTAAAAGCAATACAATTTTCTTTTTCTTTGTATTGTTTGTAATCGATGACCGAAGCCTGCATAAAACTGCTCCGATCATGATCTGATAAAGGTAACTCTGGCTTAATTAAAGGTGGAAGATCGTCTAGCACATCTGACTGTATCTGAACATCTTCAATTTTTTTCTCAATGTTTGAAGCCTTTCCCTTGTTCAACATTTTATCTATTGGACAGACTTTCAACGATTCCGTTTTCATCCTGTTTTTGCAGAAAATGGCATCAATATGTTCAAAGTGTTTGTCAACATCATTGTGCATGTCTTTGAAGATAGAGTTAATGTCAAAAAGTAGTTTTTTCTTTCTCTCCTCCTGTATAGAAGCAGACAGCAACAATTTTCCTAATGACCACGGTGCAAGTGAATTATTTTTGTTCCCAACTTTGAAATCAGATTTCAAATTTTGCAATTTTGTTTCAGATTCTTTGCTTTCATCCTGTACTTTTAAATCTTTAGAAGGAACTATTTCTTTTAATGGTTGCTCATAAACTACATCTTCTTTTGATTTTTCTACATCATCACTTTGCTTTGATGTCATTTCACTATAATTGTTTTGTGTCTTTGTATTAGCAGGCACGGCACACTTGAACTCTCTGGCAAATTTTATTTTCAACATGAATGACATACAAATGTCTTTCAGCATCCTGGGATTCCAAACATTTTTTTCTTGCTTGTCCCCTTTTGGCAATGGAATTTCATGAACAGAAATACCAGCTGGAGGCTTGCTGTGTGGATTGTCGGCTATCAACGACTTCTGCGATATCTCATCCGTTCTGATTCTTTTAACATCAGTTTCAATTCTTGGCACTCCATCATGCGAAGCATTATCCACTGCCATTTGCACAGGGGTACTTCCTGTTGTAAAAGTAACAGTAGAACCCATTTCAAGTGATTCTCTGTTTTGGGGTTTTCTTTTGTAATCTGCCGACCCAATTTCTGAGCTTGGCATAGCAAGTTTTGTCAATTCTTCAAACTTGTTCACACTTTTTCCTATACCATTTGGCTTTATCATTTCAGAGACATTAGTAATACTTTTTACATTTTCTTTTTCAGATTCAGTCTCTTCATCTTCAGGGATCATATCACTGTGTCCTTCAATGGAGTCAATTAAATCGAAGACTGAAGTTTTGAGGTCTTTTGTCGTATTTTCGGTAGACAAGTGATTGTCTGAGATATTTGTAATTGCATTTTCTTCTGAAACATAGTAGAAATTAGGATGTTGCCCTGGTAAAAACATTGACATGTAGTCTGGTGAGAATATCCAATCTGGGTATGGAAACACTGAATTATGTGGGGCATTTGCAGCTGCATTTCGGTTTGGATTCAGAACCCGATTTAAAAACTGTGGTGAGTAAATGCTCTGTCCATTGTATATATTTTGAGGAGGATTGCTTTGAGAAATGCCAGGCATTCCTAAGCTGGGGGACAAATATTCACTAGATTGTGAACTTGCTGATGTATGGCAATGACTGGCAAACGGGCTATGGAACATGGGTGAATAACTGGGCAAGCCATATGGAAAATGTTGATAAAATGGGGATTGAGTGTACATGGAACTATAGGCATCACCTTCAATCACGGATGCATAATCGATATAAGGATTCACAGTGGCAGGCTGGGTTGCAATGCTTTCAACAATATTCTGGGGTTCGTTACATGATAGAAACTGGACTGGATCAACACCAGAAGAGTAACTACAGCTCGGCTGATTTTCTGACAAACAAGCTTCTCTATCCACAATTTCATTTTCCTCATAATGCAGTCTTGAGTACGAAGACCTTATACATGAATCATCTGAAACACAAGAAGTCAAATGGTCATTTCCATTGATATCTGACGGACAGGCGTCAGTATTCATGGCATCTGACACAACATTGTCTGCTGTTTCTGAAGTGTTAGGATGTTCAGGGTTATTTGCTATACCACTTACAGTATCGACATCTTCTACACTATCTAGTCCTGGATCCATGACCATAAACAGTTTTTCCGTTTTAGTATTATGTTTGTTCTTTTTTCTAACAGTCTGAGACTTCATTGGAGACAAATAAGATTCTAATGGCATTGCACGTAGATTTATCTTGGGATATATCACATGTGTTTCTTCATTTTGGTTTAATTCAGAATTAGCTACAAATGTTTGCTTTTCAGAAGCATTTGTCAATGACGTACTATTTGCGTCAGTATTCACTGCTGATTCTGAGTTTTCTGAAGGATAAACTTTTGATTGGGACCTCATCTCAAAATTAGAGGCCGATGTAGATTCGACTTCAGTATAAGCTGTTGATTTTGACTTATTTTCACAAATAGATGGTGGCATGGAATATACTTCAGGATCAACTGCTATTGTTACTGACTTGATTTTAGTCTGAGCTTCTGATGCGGAAGTAAGATCAGGATCCACTGTTGATGTAGATTTCCCTTCAGTATCAGTTGTTGTTGTTGACTCTACTTCAGGTTCAGCTGTTGATATGGGAACACCTTCAGACTCGGTTGTTGGTGTTGATTCAACTTCATTGACAGCTGTTAATATGGACTTCTCCCCGGAATCAGCTGTTTCTGTAGACTCCGATTGCAGATGAGCTCTTGATGTGAACTTCATTTCATAATTAGCAGGTGATGTAGACACGAATTGTGGATAAGCCACTAGTAGGGATTTCACTTCAGGATCAGTTGTAATTGGTGACTGCACTTTAGGATCAGCTATTGATGTGGAATTCACTTTAGAATAAGCTGCTGGTGTTAACTTCACTTCATGATCAGCTGTAATTGGTGACTGCACTCCATGATCAGTTGTTGATGTGGACTTAACTTTAGGATCAGCTGTTATTGTTGACTTTACTTCAGAGTCAACTATTGTTGTGGAATTTACTTCAGTATAAGTTTCTGATATCGATTTCTCTTTATTACCTTCAGTAGTAATAGGCATTTCTCCAGAATGAACTATTGTTGCACCGCTATCAGCAATTGATGATGACTTTTGTTGTGATCTTATTAATTTTAAAGAGCTTTGATTTTGACTATGAATCGGTGTTGAAATCTGACTGCAATATTCCTCAGTTAAAATCCTAAGGTCACTTGTTAGAAATTCTGCAGGATTTTCTTCAGTTAATACTTTAGTATTACTGGATTGTTTTGAATAAACAGTCTTCTGTAGAGTTGCTTTTGTGACTATGTCAATTGCAGAGAATGGTTTATCACCTTCACATGATTCTGTAACAGAAACAAAGCCACTGCCTTCTGGTATTACTTGATCAAGTCCAACATTCTCCTTACATGCCTCTGATTCCATTGATTGATGCTTAGCGGAAGTCATTTCAATGTCTTTAAGAAACTCCTCAAGAAGAAGCTGTTTCTTACGCTCTTCAAGGTCGTTTAACAACATGGGTAAATCTGCCACTACAGTGTCTGATTTGTCTTGATCACTAGCTTTAGGGCTTTTTGTCTTACAAGAAAATTTCTTATATACTGTCTCCTCTTGTTCTGACATACTTTGTTCTTGAGTATTGTCTAGACAAACCACAGAACTTTCAAGATTTGTTTTTGCTTCAGAAAAAGCTAATGCTGATGTGTGACTAATTTCTTCAGAAAGTACTTCGTGTTGTATTTTATCTACCATGTGTTCTGTAGCAATGTCACCCTGAACTGATAATTGAACTTCTTTCAAATCAGTCTCATATTTTTCTGTAGTTTTATGAATTGAATTTACTATGGCATCAAGAGTTTCTACAACTACCAATTTTACTTGATCTTTGCTGTCTACTTTATTTGTGTTAGTTTCAACTGATCCTACTTCAGCTGTCTTAGCACATGTTTTATTGACAAAAATGTTTGTTTCTGAAAGTGTTCCAGTATAAGCTTGCTCTAAAATAGTTTCTTCAGATTCATGTTTTTCAGCAATTTGACATGGTTGTTCAACAGTAAGTTTAATTGCGAGTGTAGCTGTCAACTTTTTCAATTGTTCTTCAAATGACTTCAAGACTTCAGAGTTATCATCTCTCAGATCCAAGTCTAGTGAATCCTTTAGCTTATCCGACACATCAGCTTCCAGTTCCTGGTGATACAAAGATGACTGTTCAATGTCTTTTAAAAACTCTTCAATTAGAGGCTGCTTCTTTTCCTCCAAAGCATTCAAGAGCATATATTTATATCCGGAAGTAATGTCGTTGCTGTCATCCTCACCATATTGGCTATTATGAGCTTTTGAAATATTGTCACAATCATCATGTTCATGGTTATTTCCATTCTGCTTTACAATACCAGTGGAGTTCAATTTTTCATCATCATTTATTGGGTATTCCCACGTCGACTCAGTGTTTTCATCACGTAATTCTAATCGTTTCTGTGTGCTTTCACTCATGAAACTGCTTGACATATCCTGTTCAAATATTGTTATTGTATCTGATGCCATGTCATGTCCACTGAAGTGATTTTCTTGAAACTTTTCCAACTTTCTGCATACTTCATTCACAACACTTTTGACTGTATCGAGTATATCTTCACTAGTGGACATGTCTCTTTGTTCGCAATGACTGGTTTCCCATGATGAACAAGAGTTTTCCCTTGAACTGTCACTGCTACTACAATAGGACAAGACAATCTGTTTTAAGCCTGAACTTACTTGACTACTTGACTCCATTCTACTATTTGGTTTTTCAGAATCAACTTGCGGCTCAGAATCACATAGACTTGGCTTCAGGTCTTCCTTTGGTCCAGAATCAAAAGATACACTGCAATTTGTAACAAAAGACATGCCTTTATAAGTTCCAATTACTACATTTGTGGCATTTGATTCTATATTATTGCAGACACCACTTTCTTTATCACTTGACCTTGATTCTTCTTTGTTTGGTTGTACAAGTTCATCAATTGTCATATTTTCAGTCTCAATATATGTATCCTTATTTTTCACATCAATGATCTCTGATTCAATATGTTGACAAGTGGTATTCTCAACAAAGCTAACTTCTTGTTTCGATTCTACCTCTACACTGCTGTAATTCAATTGAAAACTTGTCTCATAAACCTTTCCATCAATGGAATTTGAACTAAAAATAGGGTTAATTGCCTCATAATTGTCAGTATCCAAATTCTCACTATTATAATAAATGCACTGAATCACATCATTTCTTTCTACATGTAAGTAACCTTGATTGGCATCAAGCATTTCTTCACATCCAACTAGCTTATCTTCTTTGATATCATCTTTGTTTTCTGACAATGCCAGAACATAATTTGAAACATCGCAATCTTTGTTCACTGTGGTGAATTTGCACATCTCCAAAATGTATTTCTCTTTTTCCAGATACTTATTGGGACACATTGATTTAGCACAATCTTCTATAACTGCAATACTGCTGCCTTCAAACATTAAGTCATCAGGATATACCCTTTTTTGTACCTGCTCATCTTCACTGGACAAGGCTTCCTTACTAGTAGATTGGTGGGCATCTACGTTGTTTTCTTCTTGTTTGAAGGCATGGTTGGGCTCAAAACTCCCCTCAGTTTGGTCACTGTTCAGCTCAAATCTGGCATCGGGATCAGTTTGATTAGGCATAACATCAGATATATTAGCAATAACAAATGAAGAATCAGTTACCAGGGAATTACTCTGTCTCTCCACTTCCACACGCAATGTGTTATTATTGATTTCAATTGCAAATGCAGGTTCAGCTTGCTCAAAAACATTTTCATCTTTATCTTGCAGTAAACACTCTTCCATTTTTTTATTTTGTATTTGTTCAGAATCACTGAAGCCATTTATCTTTTCCACCCACTGTTTACTTTTATTTTCTTCGTGCTTCTCATAATTTCCCAAATTTTCATTTGCATCATCAATCTTTAGTTTTTTCTTACTCTGTCCACACTGCACAGTCTCAGATTCTTTCTCCAAAGCGCTTGTATCCTGAATTATGTGAACCAATTCGGATGTTGCTTTTTCTAATCTTACCTCTTCATTGTCAGGTTCATCTACTAACATAGGTACTTTCAGTGATTCGGGATTGTGAATATCAGAGCTTGCTTCACAGAGATCTATTATTTCATTTTCAATCAACTCAGAATCCAATTCTATTAAACTACTGTTATTATTTTCATCAGTATTTTCCATCAATTCAATGTCATTCTCACTCAATGAAATGTCTGATAGATTTCCAATTGCATGTTCACCCTCATGTAGCTTTTCAGACAAATTTGCAGGATCCAAGTTAGGGGTACAGTCTTCATCCAAATCTTTGTGTACTACCATTACTTGTTCAGGCTCTTCCAAATTTAAATTAGCATCATTTACGGCATCCCCATCACAATCACCTTCGTGTAATTTATGCATTTTCCAAGTAAGTTCATTTGCATCTATAATTTGGCAAACCTTTTCATGTTTCTCCTCGGTTGTTTCAGGATTCGTTGTATGGTTATTGATTTCTTCATCCCTTTCCTGACCAATAGCATCCAGGACAATGAAATCTGATGACAAATTCAATGTACTTTCATCATCAGGTTCGAAACCATCATTATCTTTTGATTGCGTTACGGCATTTGTTGCAGTTTGTTCAACAATTTCTCTACTATTTGGCACAGTACTGGAGGGTTCAATATAACTTTCCATTTTGAAACGTTCAAACTGTTTGCTTTCGACACAAATATTTGTATCAGTCTTTGGCATGGTTTCAGGGGCTACACTGAGCTTTGTAATTTTTCCAATGTCAACATTTATAGTATTATCATTTCCAACTGGCAAATAAAGTTTCAACTCTGTTTCTTGCTTCATTTCCAGAGGCTTCACAACAACTCTTTCACTAAATGTATTTGTCAGTTTTGTAAGAGTGTTGGTGTCTGCTATAAGCAATGCACTGTTTGAATGCTCTGACTTACTTGAAGATGGCTGTGTGCTTTCAGGAGTCTCAGACATTTGCTTAGAATGTAGTGGACTGCTTGACATTAAGGTTTGATTTTGATTGACTGGTGCTTGTCTAGAAGAGTTTGGACTATTTGGACATATGGTTGGGCTTTTTGAAGATCTTGTTTGGGTTTTTCTTGAAGGTGTTGGACTTCTGGAAGATCTTGTTGAGCTTGAAGTTGAACTAGCCGGTTTTTGACTTCTTGAAGTTTTATTACCTGGTGTAGGACTTCTAGAATATGTTGATGAAGGTTTCTTAGTTTGTGTTGGACTTTCATATGATTTTGTTGAAATTTTTCTAACAGGTGTAGGACTTCTAGAAGAGTGTGTTGAAGATGAAGTTTTCCCAGCTGGTGAGGGACTTTTCGAAGCTTTTGTTGAAGTTCCCCTAGATGGTGGTGGACTTCTTGAAGATGTAATAGTCATTGTAACTTGTGTAGGACTTCTAGAAGATTTTGTTCTAGTTACTGGTGTGGGACTTCTAGAAGATTGTGTTCTAGTTACCGGTGTGGGACTTCTAGAAGATTTTGTTCTAGTTACTGGTGTGGGACTTCTAGAAGATTTTGTTCTAGTAACTGGTGTGGGACTTCTAGAAGATTTTGTTCTAAAAACTGGTGTGGGACTTCTAGAAGATTTTGTTGAAATTGAAGTTTTTCCAGCTGGTTTTAGACTTTCATCAGACGTTCTTGTTGAATGTTGGCGTTTTGCAGTTGTGACAGACTTTGTAGGAATTGGAGAAAGTGAGCTGCTTTTCAACATTAACTTGGCCTTATTAATTGCTTCTTGAGAACTTCGTTTCAGCCATTCGGACGAGTCCTCAGTCTGTAAATGTAATTGAACTTGTTAATTCATACCAATTTTACACAATATTGCTTATATTCTGCAATTATCAACTTTAGGCCAAAATACAAATCTTCTCTTAAAAATCTCCCATCAGCTATAATTATGGAATTTGTAACAGACCTAAAGCAAAAAACAAAAAAACATACAAAAAAACAAAACAATGTACATTGTGTGCAGGTGAGGTAAAAAATCACAATTAAATTATTTAAATGTCAAACATTTGTTTAAATTTCCAATCTGCTCCTTTTAAGCAGCACCTTGCATATTTTTCGCGACCAGGCTTGTTTTTCAAAGCCAGTTTGTTCGCTGTTCATCTTTTAGTTTAAAGACAATTCATGCGAAAGAGCAGTGAAAAAGGTGCCACTTCCTTTTCAAGACAATTTATTTAAAAACAATTAATGACATTGCAAAACAAGGTACCATGTCCTTTTGATAGGGATCTGTTTCGTAGACATAATCGTCTTGTTCATCCACTTCATCTACATGGAGGAACTCTTCCAGGAGGTCAGCCTTCTGTTCACGGTCCAGTAGGTCTGGTGTTGCATCAGGCACTGCTGCCTCCTCATCAGAACTGTAACAGAGAGAGCAAAACAAGTTTTATATTAATGGTAGCTCATTCTGGGCTTAATGTATGTGCGTAAAGTGTCCTGCATGGGATGACACTTTCCACCTATACTGGATTTTTGCTTAGAAGAGACTTCCTTTAAATGCAAAATTCCATAAAAGTGGAAAGTGTTGTCCCTAAATAGCCTGTGCGTATTGCACAGGCTTATCTGGGACAACATTTTACGCACATGCAGAAAGCCCAGTTTTCTCAGAACGATGCCCAATTTATTGAAAAGGTGATCCTTCTGTCAAGGCGAAATTTGATAGGTCACCTGTGAATATTTTTTTTATGTCCCCCAGTCTATACTGGGGGACATATTGTTTTTGCCCTGTCTGTTGGTTGGTTTAATTGCGCCAACTTTAACATTGGCCATAACTTTTGCAATATTCAACATAGCAACTTGATATTTGGCATGCATGTGTATCTCATGGAGCTGCACATCTTGAGTGGTGTAAGGTCAATGTCAAGGCCATCCTTAAAGGTCAAAGGTCAAATATATGAGTCGAAATCACTCAAAAGGGCACATAGTGTTTCACAAACACATCTTGTTTTTTTTAAATACATATATAACATCCACCTCCTATCATATCATGTAGATAGGATAAAAGTTAAATAAGATTCAAATGAAACAGTTCATCATCATCATTAAAAACAACTTTAAAATTACTCTAAGAGCTATCAATTTAACCAGTTGTAATCATCTTAAGATCGAAGCAACATCAACCTGTGTGAAAAGGTTGCATATGAGGCTAAATTACAAGCTTAACTATAGCGGGGGTATAATAATAGTTTCAAAGACAGCTGGATCCAAATACTTGATTTGAACCTAGAAATTTCATCCAGCAATCAGTATTGTAACAAGACATTAAAAGCATGTGTTTTTAAGTAAACTATTCAGAATGATATTGATATGAAATTTGCAAATTTCTTACGTGCTTGTATTAAAGACTTGTACATATTGTTCACATTTTCAACAAAAAAAGAAAGACAAATCAAGTGATTTGACAAGTTCTGAAATCAATAAAGAAAACTAATGTTTAATAATTAATTGAGTTTATACCAATAAGTATCCCTTGTCGGTGAGCGTAGAATCTCTGCCCGCTGGAAGTGGTATCCACAGAACCTGCCATTCCTTGAAAGTTTAAGGCAAGATCACTTATATATGTGTAGTTCAAGAAGTTGTTTAAGTAAATTTCATGCATTTGAAACATATTTAATGCTCCATTTTAATTACAATGTTTTGTTACTGTTTTGAATATCAAAATATCATGGTTCAAAAAAGCGTCCTAAATTACC
Source organism: Dreissena rostriformis (assembly GCA_007657795.1). NCBI lineage: Eukaryota > Metazoa > Mollusca > Bivalvia > Myida > Dreissenidae > Dreissena > Dreissena rostriformis. The sequence continues at coordinate 38,398 of VMBQ01006041.1, read as the reverse complement.
ATGTATGAAACCTGCTAAATAAACATGTATTTAACCCGCTAAATTACCATGTATTAAATTTGCTAAATTACCATGTATTTAACCTGCTAAATTACCATGAAATAAACCCGCTAAATTACCATGTATAAAATCCGCTAAAATACCATGTATTAAACCCGCTAAATTACCATGAATTAAACCTAAGAGATGACACAATAAAGACAATAAGACACTGATAAATAGAAGGAAAATATCTTAGATAAAACAAAAACCATAGGATGTTCATATTTACCTCCGGTTGGCACCATAGCCCTGTTTTCTTGTACCATACATAGCAGGTTTTCGTTTTTCCTTTCTGAATGTGTTCTCAGTAAGATTTTGCAGAAGTACATTCATGTCCCTTAAAGATGAAACTGCAGAGTTGTGATATTCATAACATGATAAACAAATTAACCACTTTATTGGTCTGTCCATCATGTTCAATATTTTACCAAATTGCCATTAAGCCAATTTTCATGAAAATTCTTTTGAGGCTTCAGGAGATATATAGATGACATATAACTTCTCTTTAAAGGCTATTTGTACTTTAAATAACAACAACTGACCAGTAGATACTTGTATTTGAAGAATTAGTTTAGACCCTTTATTTTAGCTAGATGGCATCAAAAGCCTATGTCTTATTAAAAGACTCTCGAGTCCTGACTTGGACTTGGAATTGAATTGTACTTTTTCTTATTTAATTATAATTAAACAGTAAATAAAACCACATTGTTGCATAAACTTATTAATCTTTCAAATCTTTGGACAAACAAACTTGGACAAAAAGGCAAGACCAATCTACATTCGTTAATATGGAATTTTTTGTTTCATTAAAGTCTCTTCTTAACGAAAATCCAGTCTAGGCGGAAAGTGTTGTCCCTGATAAGCCTGTGCAGACTGCACAGGCTAGTCTGGGACAACACTTTATGAACATGCATTAATCCCAGTTTTCACAGAACAAGTCTCATTTATTTTTAGGTATTTCTGTGGATTACTTATAGGCCAGATCAAATGACCAGCTGGGCTTATCAGTCCTTTCAGTTTCTCTGGTGCTTGTCTTCTTATAAGGGTGAAATTGCCTCTCCTGTCTTTTCTCTGGGCGGCTTGACCGTTCTTTGTTCAGTGGAACCTGTTTTGGCTCTGTAATCTGAATGTAACAAGCAATGTTTTAATTAAACGGAATTCTCTGATATTCTCTATTTTTATTTTAGTTAATTTAATTAGAGAAAGCATGTTTCGTGACTAACACCTTTAGTTTTTAGAGCATTAAACAATTATAAATTGATTTTTCAACATTTTCGTCATATTTTGACATAACATCATTATAAAATTGTTGCAAATACTCATCTCACCGCACTGGCTAACTGACAGTTGATCTCTTTCAAAAAGTTTCTCCCCACAGTTGAAGCAGACGACCTTTCTCTGGACGCATTTTTCTCAACATCCCGACCAAGACTTCCCTCTCTTGATGAGCTGTTATGAAATTGCGATCTTGACCTAGTGTCATCATCATCTCGACCAAAACTTCCCTCCCTCGAAGAACTATGACGCAATCGTGATCTTGAATCAATGTCATCGACATCTCTTCGTAGACTTCCCTCCTTTGATGAACTATGACGTGTCCTGGACCCAATTTCATTGCCAGTCTTCTGTGCTGTTAATTTCTTGCTTGTGCTTAAAATATTCATACCATTACTTGTACTTCTTTGTTCAGAATAACTTTCCCCTTTCTCTTTTGGATCATCTAATTTGTTAACAATCACAATGTGACCTTTTTTACTTTGGTCATTGCTACCTTTTTGAGAAAATGACGTATCGTGTGGATCTTTTTTGTTTCCACCACCTGCAACATTTCCTACTTCATTGTTTTTGCTACTTGGTAACAATGGACCCAACACTTCTATTGGTATGTGAGAGTCCATGTACGGGACATCTATTTGATCATCCATCACACCAATAACTGCATCTTTTCTGGCGCTACTTTCTATAAGCTGACCAACCTTCTCTAATTTATCAATATTTTTAATTGGGAAAAGTTGCTTATGTTCTGCATTTTGAATCTCTGTTCCTATGTTTCTTTCCAGTGATGGTTTCCAACTGCTCTGTGGTTGTCTTAAATCACCTGTTATCATATTTCCAAAGTTTTCACCTTGACGTGACCTGGACCCAATTTCATTGCCAGTCTTCTGTGCTGTTAATTTCTTGCTTGTGCTTAAAATATTCATACCATTACTTGTACTTCTTTGTTCAGAATAACTTTCCCCTTTCTCTTTTGGATCATCTAATTTGTTAACTATCACAATGTGTCCTTTTTTACTTTCTTCATTGCAAACTTTTTGAGAAAACAGCGTATCGTGTGGATCTATTTTTTCACCTCCTTCAATATTTGCTACCTGATTAATTGTGCTACTTGGTAACAATGGACCCAACACCTCTATTGGTATGTGAGAGTCCATGTATCGAATATCTATTTGAGCATCCATCACACCAATAACTTCATCTTTACTGGCGCTATTTTCTATTAGCGGACCAACCTTTCTTTCCAGTGATAGTATCACACTGTTCTTTTGTGGTTTTAAATCACCTGTTATCACATTTGCAAACTGTTCACCTTTATTACTTTTAAGTGTTGAAGTGCAGTTGTTCAACAGTCCATCAGCATTACAATTTATAGTAATCAAGTTGGACCCAATTACTCCTTTGCTTTCTTGGGCTATATTATTAAAGTTCCCAACTTTTCTTACCATCCTTTTATCAAACCTATCCCCTTTCTCATCAACCGTTTTCACAAATTTCTCGTGAATTTCTTTCAAACCATCTTTCCCTTCAGACATTTTGATCCTTGTTTCAGACGATTTTACTTCTAATGACCTTGTATTTGATTGCAAAAGAACATTGAACTCTTTTGTAGCATTGGTGCCCTGCTCAGCAAAATAGTTTATGTCCTTAGAGTAGTTTTCCCTTAAAACAGATTTACCACTATTCACAGTAGCTTTTTCAACATCAGCAAGTTTGAAAGATTTTGCAGTATTATTAGAAAATTCTACCCCTTCGTTGCCAATGTCAACAACCTCACCAGATTCATGTCTGTCTTTTAACAATTCACGTGATTCCCAGTGCACATCCTGTGATTCATCATCAGAAAGGTAGTTTGTAGGTGGAGGAAGCTCCAACACAACATCACTTTTGACTTTCCTACCAGCGTTATTTTCACTGCGCTTGTCTGGAGCTTTTTGCTGTGCATCTGGCAAGTTCTTATAGGTAGCTACTCTTCTCAAAGCAACAGGTTTCTTGTTAGTTTCAGGCAGTTTTGCAACATTTCTTCCAAGTTCATCTTCAGCTTCGCCCTTTTGCTCCGAAACCGCAGGTTCCTCATGCATAGTGTCCTGTCTCAAGGCTTCAAGTTCTTTATGAATGTCAGGCAGTTTTGCAACATTTCTACTGAGTTGGTCTGCAGCTTCACATGTTAACTTCCGTACTGCAGATTCCTCATGCAAAGCTTCCGGTTTCAAAGCTTCAAGCTCTGTTGTTTGTTCAGGCAGTTTTTCAACATTTCTTAAGAGTTTGCTTTCTGCTTTATCCTTCTGGTTTGTTACTGCTAATTCCCCATGCACAGCTCTCTGTCTCAAATCTTCAATCTCTTGGGTACTTTCAGGCAAATTTGCATTTCCTTCATTTTTAATATAACCTTCTCCCAAGACCTGAGTTTTAGAGGATGCAACCCTTCTTACATCAGATTCTACCACATTTTCAGATGTCGCAGCTTCAAACTGAAAGTTATCAACTAGTTCTACTTTGACAGTTTGGTTCAAAACTGTCCGAGTTATGATCAATCTGTCCTTGTCCTGTTTCACACAGCGTTCAAGATCTATCGAGGTACTATCATGGAGGGTCAGGCAGACTTTATACAGGTCAGACTCATTTTTCTTCAAGTTGCAATCCAGGTCGACACTGCAAATAGCAAACATCAGTGGACAATACTTTTTAATTATAACTAGGTTAAATAGTTTATTTAAATAGGCTTAGCAGACTTGGGTGTATAAGAACTATGACAAATGCATGTATACTGGTAATGCCAAATTGACAGGTATTTAATGCTTTTAAACGTTTTTATTGCAAACATATTGACTTGGGTGTATAAGAACTATGACAAATGCATGTATACTGGTACTCCCAAATTGACAGGTATTTAATGCTTTTAAACGTTTTTATTGCAATACATATCTAACATATCTATTCCCATAAAGGAAAACTGTGTGTTAATGATCCCCCCTCCCCGCTTCATGACTTTCACATAAGTTGTAGATTTGAGCAAAAAAATAATATTGCACATGCTCTTTGATCTGAAAATACAGAAGATGTAACAAGCCCATATGTCAGATCTATACATGGATGATATCAAAATTGAAGGGCTTCTTCTTTTCTCCCAAGTCAAAAGCATGCCATCATCATAGGTAAAAGTGGTCTCTAGATTTCCTGCAAACACCAAATGGTTCATAGAGAAACCACTTTTAAAGTTTCAAGCCCTTGTGACCTTGATGTTAAAGCTGAACAGCATTTTCCATTCATCCACAGTAACAAGCATACCAATTTGGATGATCCAAGGACAAAGCGCTCCAAGATCATGCAAAAACATTTTTTTCATGTTAGGAGCCCAAGTGACCTTGTACTGTTGACATCAAAGTGAATCGCCATCTATTTTTACCCAGAAGTAACCAGAATACCAACCTGAATGATGACAGGTAAAAGCTTTCTCTAGATTTTATTGAAAAATGATTTTCCCCTGTGACTTTGACCTTTGCCCCCTTGTCCAGAAAAATAAACATGCATCTTGCTCTCCACCAGAGTATTTGGCATACCAACTTTCATTATGACAGATGAAAACATTCTCAACATACATGTAGCATGCAGAAACAAAATGATCTACAGACATATCAACCATCCAATCGAAAGACATATGCGATTCATACAATCCCCTGAGTTGAAACTCAAAACACACCATGAACATTAAACTATTGTTTTAAACAAGCAAACCTACCCATATAAAACTGCTTCCAACACGTTGCAAACATATTCTGCTGTGTCGCAAGGAGGAGAATTCTGTGCAACTGCGACAGAAAGACCTCCATTGGTAATAAAAACCTTTCGCTCGGCACTTTGCATGTCCACAGGTGTCTTGTGGCAAGAAACATTGACACTCTCAGTAGCTCTTTTATTGAAACTACTGTCATTGCTACTCTCGTCACAGATACCGGGTATCTTACTGGACTTTTTCACTGACAATACAGAGCTAAAAATGTTTGAAATTGATTCATTAGTCGACGGGTAAACTGTTTCATGGTCATCCAATCTCTCAGCAGATATAACGGAGGCTGACCCAAGATTTTCTTCGCTTTGATAGTTTGTTACTTCATCCTCTATGTGGTCACTTTGTGTCACACAATTCCTTTCAGGAGAGCCTGAACTGTGTTTCTTCTTCTTAGACTTTGGTTCGACACAGTCTGTGTCCTTCTTGTTACCTGACTTTTCATTATCTCTGGTGTTATCACCGTTTGCATACCAAGTCTTTTTTGAAGCATTGGTTTCATGTGCTGCATCGTTTCTTTTGCTACCTTTCTTGGGGATTTTACCAAGATGTCGAATGTTTTCAGTTCCAACTTCGGGAAAAATTGAAGAGAAAACTGAAAATCAAAAATGAAAAGCAATTTTCATTTTTTAAAAGGCATTTGAATGTTTTCAGATGATTTTAGTATTGCTAGATGTTGTTCACAGTAAGTTTATACTTGGAATAACAACATATTATATTAATACACTTGTGCTTGCACCTTAAAATGTTAACATACCCATGGGAACAAACATCTTAGCATTTGCTGATTGCTCCTTAGGAAGTAATTTAACAAGAAACCGTCAAGAGTCGGGTGATGCTCCCCAAGTTTTTTTTTTTAACAATATTGCAATATACATTTAGATAAAAGGAAACGTCTTGAGGGGCATAACTTTGGACAAAATAATACGATGGATGGTCTAGCAACTTAAAAATTTCAAAGGGCCATAACTCTCTAAATAAATCATCTAACCAGAACCCACTAATAACATGCGCATCTCCTCAAGGTAGTTAAGCTTCCCATTAAGCTTCATTGAATTCCAGTCAATAGTTGGGGAGAAATAGCCTGGGCAAAAATTGCACTATGTGTACAGTTTATAGAAAATTTCAAAGGGCCATAACTCTGTGAAAAATCATCCGACCATAACCGGCTGATAATATGCACATCTCCTGTTGGTAGTGAAGCTTCCCATAAAGTTTCATTGAATTCCCGAAATAAGTTTCTGAGAAAACGCTCGGACAAGAATTGCACTATATGTACAGTTAATGGAAAATTTCAAAGGGCCATAACTCTGTGAAAAATCATCCGACCAGAACCCGCTGAT
>VMBQ01006041.1:0-28962 GCA_007657795.1 Dreissena rostriformis | reverse complement strand
TAAGTTATAATTATTAGTTAAAAATGAAATGTAAGTTATAATTATTAGTTAAAAATGAAATGTAAGTTATAATTATTAGTTAAAAATGAAATGTAAGTTATAATTATTAGTTAAAAATGAAATGTAAGTTATAATTATTAGTTAAAAATGAAATGTAATTTATAATTATTAGTTAAAAATGAAATGCAAGTTATAGTTATTAGTTAAAAATGAAATGTTAGTTATAATTATTAGTTAAAAATGAAATGTAAGTTAGAATTATTAGTTAAAAATGAAATGTAAATTATAATTATTAGTTAAAAATGAAATGTAAGTTATAATTATTAGTTACAAATGAAATGTAAGTTATAATTATTAGTTAAAAAAAACAATTTCTGTAAGCTTGATCGCACAGAAAGTCTAAGGCTGATTTGATTGATTGGATTTCTGGGTAGAACTAGTACGTGAAGCCTTAAGATATATTAAGAATGCTCACCCATTGCAAGTGGCGATCACACTTGGACCTTTGTTAGCTAGGCAGCACCATACATGTACTTTATATGCCAACGTGACATTTGTTAATAATTAACAACTGTAATAATTGATAATTATGTAATATTGACTTCGCTACTTGCTTTACTTCTACATTTTGCAAATTTTATATTCTTCTAACTTACTATCACTTAAGTAAGTCAATTTCTGTAGCCATGTTGCATTTTAACTTCCAAACACAAAACGGTTTGAACAATTCCAATACATCGCCATATCATTGCACATTCCAATCATATAATCACGTGATTTAATGCCTTTTTTTCAAGGACAGTTTAAACATTTTCAGTTATGATGCACTGATATTGTTTTTCGAATTCAAGAACAAAACACTTAGGAACAGGCATAAATTATATAAAAAGTATTTACCACACATTTAATGAAAACAAAATGATTTTTGTATCAACTGTAACTATCTTCAGAAACTACGATATCCAGAAGAGCAGTTCACTTTTGGAATCAAAGCGCTGAAAGCACTGAAGTTGTTCGCTGTTGTCGTCCTTGATTAGCTTGTGAGCATTGCAGTGTGCACAGGCTTATCTTATTTGACACGCATTAAGCCCCGTTTTCCCTGAAAGCAGCAAATATGTACAGATTTCAATGATACACACTACTAGTGTGACACTAGACTGGCCAATGTCGTCTTACAAGCTGGTAAATACACTCACTTCAGGAGCAGAGCAGACGCTCCTAAGCAATGTAAGCATGCATCGTCTGTAATGCAGACAGGCAGCGGTAATCGTTCCTAGCATAGTGAGTTACGGTTCGTAGCGTAGCTTAGGCTTATAAGCACATACTGATTTGATAAACATGCTCTGTAACTTTAATCGTGAGCTAACGCTCACAACTAGAAGCGTTACATAGGGAGACATATCTAGGATCACAGTTCAGTTCAGAGTCGGTAAATTGAGAAATCTGCTTCGTAGAACAGTATCGCCAAGACAAATATAAACTGTGTTTTATCCAGAGGGATAACACGGTGGAATTAAAAAGAGGCACTTTGAACACTCTGCTATTTTACTATTGACTTTTCCCTCCTTGCACTGGTTATTTTCATACAGCAAACAGATGTGGCACATATATTATTTTATATCGAAGCAGAACACACGATTCATAAAAAACTATAGTGTTATGAAACAAGGCGTTCGAGCACAAATATATGTGCAAAATAAATGTAAAATATGTTAATACAATTTTTGGGTGCAAGTGTCAATGCTTTGTATTAGCATAAGGACTAATGCAGTTTTAATTNTTTTTCAAGGACAGTTTAAACCTTTTCAGTTGTGATGCACTGATATTGTTTTTCGAATTCAAGATCAAAACACTAAGGAACAGGCATACATTATATAAAAAGTATTTACCACACATTTAATGAAAACAAAATGATTTTTGTATCAACTGTTACTATCTTCAGAAACTACGATTTCCAGAAGAGCAGTTCACTTTTGGAATCAAAGCGCTGAAAGCACTGAAGTTGTTCGCTGTTGTCGTCCTTGATTAGCTTGTGAGCATTGCAGTGTTCATAGGCTAATCTTATTTGACACGCATTAAGCCCCGTTTTCCCTGAAAACAGCAAATATGTACAGATTCCAATGATACACACTACTAGTGTGACACTTGACTGGCCAATGTCGTCTTACAAGCTGGTAAATACACTCACTTCAGGAGTAGAGCAGACGCTCCTAAGCCATGTGAGCATGCATCGTCTGCAATGCAGACAGGCAGCGGTAATCGTTCCTAGCATAGTGAGTTACGGTTTGTAGCGTAGCTAAGGCTTATACGCACATACTGATTTGATAAACATGCTCTGTAACTTTAATCGTGAGATTACGCTCACAACTAAAAGCGTTACATAGGGAGACAAATCTAGGATCACAGTTCAGTTCAGAGTCGGTAAATTGAGAAACCTGCTAATTCACCTTAGGCAATTTATACAATTCGTAGAACAGTATCGCCAAGACAAAAAAAAACTGTGTTTTTGTGTTGGCCACTCCAGAGGGATAACACGGTGGAATTAAAAAGAGGCACTTTGAACACTCTGCTATTTTACTATTGACTTTTCCCTCCGTGCATTGGTTATTTTCATACAGCAAACAAATGTGCCTTATATATTATTTTATATCGAAGCAGAACACACGATTCATAAAAAACTATAGTGTAATGAAACAAGGCGTTCGAGCACAAATATATGTGCAAAATATATATGTAAAATATATTAATACAATTTTTGGGTGCAAATGTCAATGCTTTGTATTAGCATAAGGACTAATGCAGTTTAATTTCATATGGACATAATGCATTTGTATTGATATTACTTCAAATGATAACTACACATACATTTCAATATAATGTTATCATTTTTGTAGCCGAACACGGACACAATATATATATTTTTTTCAAACCACTATTTGAAATACTGAAATAATAACAGTTTGTTATTGTTATTGATACATTTTAGTGTTACATTAATCATAATAATAATGTTGAAGCATCTTGAATATATTTAAAATGTATGTAACATCACTGTTTGAACACCAATATGCCTACTCCGTTAAATAAAAATCATTGAGTTGTAAAGTTATTGCACGAAACATGATCTTGACAAGTTCGCTTGGCAGCTTCAATGAATAGAATACCCAAAATTCCTTTTATAAAACGTTAATTTATTTCAGAAAATGAACCAGCTTATTTTGTATATAGCACCTTCCATTATAAAGATTGATCAATGTTCTATTATCTATGATAACTTTGGTTTATATCACGTTAATATGTAAAATCATGTGGACTGTCGATAGCCGCTCTGCTTAATGTACCGAAATCAGCGTCATAAATCTCTATTTGTGTCAGAAACAATTGAAATCAATGTAATGTACATATTTCAATATATATCATCGATAAATGCCATCGAAGACATGTTATTTATTACAGATATCACCGTTGCACGTGCTTACTTGGGGAATGTCAATAACCGTACGAGCGTCTGCTGTTGGAAACTTCATTATGTAGCCTGATACAAATCCCCGTTACAGAACGTTATTTTATATCAGCACATGGCACAACTGATGTTTTGCTTTGCGCGTTCAATTATATATAATGCTAAATGTCGTATTAACAACAATAAATATTAGTAATATCCCATGTATATGTAAAAACATTTCGTTCCCCGCTTGGCGTCGGAAAGCGTGTATACATTACCGGCATGTCAGTTATTAAACGCTATTTTACGAAAATACGTAAAGCGAACACACAACAAGTGTTTCAATAGACGTTGTATAGATCACATAAATACAATCACTGATACAAAGAAAACGACTTACAGATGTCTTCTATATGAACATCTCAAAATATAATGTGATTCACCAATTTTGTATGCAAACACGGACAATAATTCAATGTCATTTTGAAAATCGATTATGACTGAGATTGAACTTTCGACGATCAGTTTACATCAATGTCAAGCCGATCTATGTATATGATTTGAGAAGTGTTGTCAAAATGGCCGTGATTGAAGAAGAGTTTTTTCGCAACCATTTAATAATGATTTTGCATATTTTCGAAAATAACTTTATTTTAATGTTCATCTTTATCACATTTGAATCAGTAGTTAGAGGTGAACATGTTAAAAAAACTAACATTATTTTCAGGTTGCACTTAAACATGGTGATATAGCATTCATAGAATAGACGCCTAATAACATCAGCATTTTAATGGCATTTAATGGCAAACCGTTTGTATGATGTGTACACGTATTCACATTTAAATGCGTGTCGATTAAATTATGTTGAGCCTATATGACACATGCATGTACAGATGTCAACAACGTTGTATACCAAGAGCGGAACGACTTTTGTTAAATATAACACTATTGCGTAAATTCAATATAAATCAGTTGACAAGGTTACGAGTTGCATAAGAGAGAAATCTATTACAAATGTTCTCTCAGAAATTGATTTCCCCTGCGATAAAATCGTTTCATTTGTCATCAAATAAAGGCGAACCTCTGACAGTGCATGCCTTTGTGTATTCATCAAGCAGTCGTCTATCTGATTAATGTGTTTTATTCTAAGTATCAAATCTGCGTTTTATCTATAACAAAACGTGTGGTCTGAGTACCAAAGTGTAATACAAGGATAAATTGATACACACTGTGAGATGAAAATGATTAGCTTTATATGTGACACTGCTAGCATAAACGCAAACTAGTTTCGCATGTCATTTCGTTTGATAATAATGTTATCAGTTAAAAAAAGACAACAATGAGTCCAAAAAAAGTAAAATGTAAACAAGAGATCCACTACAGTTTTTCGAAATTTCCAACCTGATAAAACATTGGTTGAGTTCTTTCATATAAACGGCACATCGAGTTTTGATAAAACCATACATTCAAACACAGCAAACGAAGACATATGTCTGATAGCATTTAAACATGAAAACGCTAAATAATATAAAACATATTACTGTTATTAAGTAGTTAAATGGTATATGTGTTAAACACAAAAAGGTCGACATTTACAGAAAATAACACCACGAAGTTATTATTAGTGTGTATGGTTTGTTTGTGTTTTTCAAATTATGTTCTGTGTATTAATAAAAATTATTGACACAAACCGAAACCTCCATCTAGCTCGTTGGAAAACGACAAAGTCCTTTAATACAGGTCAAAAAAAGTCAATCTAAGCTGTGAAAAGTCACAGTTGTATGCACTCGTTAAGCTGTATGTATCTTGCACATAAATACTATTGTAACGTTACAATTAAATATAACTATTTGTGTTGACCGTTTGATTGCTCACACATTATCCTACAAATGAAAAACATAAGATAACAAAGAAGATAACGTGTTCAGAGCCCAAACATGTATAAGACATTTAAATAATTCCTAATGAAAAAACAATTTAAGGTTGAGATCAGACTGTTTTAATCCGGTTCAAAATAGTACAACATTAAACTCCTAAAATTCTGTCAACCAAATGTAACTGTGCAAACAGAAAATTTACGACTGAATTGAATACTACACACATAAGTTAAGTGTACTCGTACTGTAACTTAAGACATTATATTAGGGTGATAAGTTTAAAAATTATTGGTTTTACACATACATACAGTTTATATATCAAATATATTACATAATAAATATATCGATGCATCTTCGAACCAAACTAACTAGCTGTAAGAAAAAATGTGCAAATGTTTCATCCGCATAATACAAATATCTCTGCCGCTTATAGCCCCTTAAGACTAACAGAATACACCATTGATGATATGTTTTGAGATACGTTGTACAACAGCCGAACAGCACAAATCAATATATTGCATCGACCGTCTCAAGACAGAGATAATTTTAAATTAACTGTGAAGTAAAGTTTTTTGTTGATGGTTTGTTTGCTCCTGTTGTACGTGGCAATTGTTAATTAACGAATGGTAACATTACTGTTTCTGCTGATAACGTTTCTGCAGTTTTATTTGTCGTGTATTCAATTACTGTTTTACTTTGAAACACCTAATAGTCATTTAATCGTTAATTCAGAATGCTACGACATAGTTATGTCGGTAAATTATGATTCTTATTCTTTGTGGGTATAAACTACCTGTTCAATTTCCAATGATACACTTTGCATAGACCGTATCTATGGCGGTGATCCTAGTTTAATTAAAGTATGTTTCTTCGGAGCAGAGCTTGTGTCATGTGTCTTACTGTTTGGATACATTGTAATTCGCCATAAATCAAGGACCGCAAACGTATACTATGATTAAACTCCTGATTTATGTTATACACAAACCAGACGTCTTACTAAGATATTGCCCTAAATATATCAAGACAATAACGAGCTATAAATTGGATAAAAGCGTTCCTGTCTCTCTAATCAATCATGCTTAAACCAATTTATAGTAATTCTTAAACCCTATTTCATTCATTGCATTAGAGACAATAAGCCGTATTGCTTTTGCTTGTTTGTTTGCTTTTTAACTTTATTAACGAAGTCGGCTTTGTATCTTTACGAAAGCTGACATGTTTAGTAGGCACTACTAAAAATGTAGTATAAGTAACAAAGTAGCACAAGTAAAAATCAGTTAAGCGATTTGTGCAAACAGATTGATTGCAATATATCATAGTCATTTCTTAAGTGCGGTGTACCTGCTTATCTTCGTAATTTCATACAAAAACGGCAAAGCAATATAATTGTGTTACTCTAACGACGGAACTCTATTCTTGCAACGGTCAATTTATTGGTCTTAATAAACCAATGGCATTTCCCATATTCTTGAATTTACGTGAAAAATGCGTTAACGAAATGAACATACACTGCTTTTCAAAATCATATATTAAACAGTTTGTACTTTGTACAACGTAGAAGCATTGATTTAGCAAACTATATTTCAAGTTATGCGGATGTGGCTGTAATAAAAACGTATTTTATCCATACATATTATATATGACTACGAACCAAACTTACTAGCTGTAAGAAAAAGTGTGTTAATGTTTCATCCGCATAATAAAACTATCTCTACCTCTAAGACTAACAGAATACACCATTGAGTGTATGTATTGAGATACGTTGTACAACATCCAGACAGCACACATCAATACATTGCATCGACCGTCTTAAGACGGTGACACTAATTTTAATAAACTACGAAGTAAACTATTGTGTTGTTAGTATGTTTGCCCCTCTTGTTTGTGGCACTTGTTCATTTACGAATGGTAACATTACTGTTTCTGCTCATAACGTTTCTGGAGTTTCTTTTGTCGTTTATTCAATCACTGTTCTACTTAAAACATTTGATAGTCATTAGATTGCTTGGTTCAGAATGTTACGATATAATTATGTCGGTAAATTATGATTCTAATTCTTTATGGGTGTTAAATACCGGTTCAATTTCCCATGATACACTTTGCATAGACCGTCTCTATGGTGGTGATCCTAGTTTCATTAAAGTGTGTTTCTTCGGATCCGAGTTTGTGTCATGTGTCTTACTGTTTGGATACATTGTTATTCGCCATAAATCAAGGACCGCAAACGCATAATATCATTGAACTCCTGATTTATGTTATACAGAAACCCGACGTCTTACTAAGATATTGCCCTAAATATATCAATACCATAACGAGCTGTACATTGGACGAAAGCGTTCCTATCTGTCTTATCAATCATGTTTGAATTGAACCGATTTCTAGTCATTTTAATCCGTATTTCATTCATTGCATTAGAGGCAATAAGCCGTATTGTTTTTCTTTTTTTTGTTTGTATTTATAAACGAGGTTGGCTTCGTACCTGTACGAAAGAAACATATATTTAGTAGAAGTATATAGTAGGACGATGAAAAATCGTATCGCTTTTTGCAAACAGATTGATTGCAATAATATAATAGACATTGCTTAAGCACGGTTTACCTGCTTTTCTACGTTATTTCATAAAAAAACGGAAATAACAATATTATATATGACTCTAACGAAAGGACTCCATTCTTGTCACGGTTAATTTATTGGTCTGAATTTAACAATCGCATTTCCCATATTCTTGAATTTTCGAGGAAAACGGACTAAATTTACACTGCTTTTCAAAATCGTATAATAATCGTGGTGGGCTTCGTACAACGTAGTAACATTGATAAATCAAAATATATTGCCAAATATGTGGATGAGGCTGCAAGAAAACGTATCGTATCCATACATGTTATACATGTTACTTAAGCTTATAGACAATTTTCTTTAGTATTGCCGCTCGTTTGAAAACAACATATAGTAAACTTGTTTTTAAAGATTATTATAATAAAAGACGTGTAGGATCAAAACAATGTACTTGTTTTGTACACTTACTAGCAGCAGTGTATTCGATTTAGAGCAAATTTGAATGGTATTATTGAAGACTCTCGTTCATGTTAAATATTATGACTTGCTCGATAGCCCCACTCATAGTTATTAGCAACCGTTTCGCTGTGGCAAAAAGCTCAAGTTGTTGTTATTACAATTGTTGCATATATTTATGTAAATAATAAAGCTATATTGTTAAGCATTAACTGTTAATATTAGTATGTTGTCAATGTATTGTCCGAACAAAATACAATATAGAACTGCCATACGTATAGATAACCCAGTAAAAGCAGAAAAGACAAGACAAGACAAGATCGACGAAACTGTCGGAGGAGAGCATCGAGTGTCGACATCAAACACTACCGACATCGCATTGCAATCGAACAACTTCATTTTATTCAATACATAACATCTAGAAACATCGAACATATGAGTTAGTTTAAACAGATTAATTTAGGCTCGATTGCATTGAGGCTTAATGCAACGCTTTCAAGTCCGTTCCCTGGGTTAAATCAGTACGAGGTGTCTTTATGGCACTTCAAAAGAATGCTTTCACAGTTGGGATCGAATCCCTGACCTTCCAGTTGCTAGATGTGTACCATAATCACTACGCCACGGCACCTTTGACCACGGTACAAATGGGTTTGGTTGCCTTATTACACAGCATAATATAATTGTGGGTTTCTTCTCAGAAATGTTATTGTTAAAGTCTACTGTACAAATACGGTCATTTGAGGTGGATTCAAGTGTACTATTAGGATGCTTCAGTATGATTGCATAATTGTGTTGTAAATAAATATATGCTCTTCAACAATGGACTACCTTACTATTTTTTTTATGCACACTTGTTGTTTATATGCGTAGAGTCCAATTACCTATGTTTTATAATGATATACATTCTATGAAAGTTAAGTTGAATCGAAATAAATAAATTACAATAAAAACAAAACAAAATCTTAACGCTAGTTTCCACAATAAATGTCATGGAGAACGAGCTCACGTTTAGAATCGAAGTGTAATGAATTAGCCGTTAGTGTTATTTATATATTATTAACTATTTAATCTGACAGTAAATGTCAATAATAATAAGCCTCGAAAACAAACATGCCAAACCCCAGTGATTTTGAGAAACTTTGGTGCACGGATTTTCTCGCAAAATACGCTGTGTCAATAATAAATGAAAAGTACGTTCTTAATAAAAAAAATGTTGCACAAACCAGAAGTGAGCTTTTATGTTTACATTACCTGCATCAACAACACTTGACCAGGAGGCAATGAATTACATACATTAATCTCTGTTAAATTGATCAACATTTTGAACTACTTCAATTAGGCCGCACCCTTGGGAAATAAAATTTAAATTGGTGAACGCTCGAGACCTTTGCAAAATATCAAGAATACTCGATACAAAAGGTTGTATAAGATGCTAGTTACGCAATGTAGAGAACGTTAAATGACAGGTGGTAGCATTTGACATTGGCATAGTGTTATGTTCAGTTGTGTTAGAACTGGAACCAAGAATTAACGTTGTAAGTAGAAATGGAAATATCGTATCTGTCAACATTTTGCCGACTTATCATCAGCACCAGTTTAATGACATGATAGTTATAACTATTAGTTGTGTTGGCTTTATCGCACCGAACGTCAAAGGCTAATCGAGACATTCTTGGTTGGTAGAACCAGTAGTTTCTGTCTTAAGATATATAAATAATGCTCACTCAGTGCGATGGGATCAAACTGGGACCTTCTTATAGCAAAGCAGCACCATATCCAATATACCAATGTGGCATTTGTTTGTGAACAACAACTATAATAATTGATAATTCTGTAATATTGACTTTGTTACTTGTTTACTACTACTAATATGTATATTTAATAGTTTTTATTTATTCTCCTGTATGGATAATGGTGTATCTACATACGCGTCTATTTAGCTGTAACCTAAGTAACTTAATTTGTGTAGCAACGTTGCATTAAAACTTCCCAACACAAAATGGTATCGATAAAAATAACATGAAAATCACAATCAAACCACCCATTCAATTCAATGTATAGTTATACAATTACGGTTCATATGTAATGCATATCCATATCATTAGAAATTACAATCGTGTAATCACGTGATTTTATAACGCCACTTGTTGAAGGAGAGTTTTTAAATTTCCTGTTTTTATGAACTGGTATTTGTCTCGAATTCATGAAAAGAAAACACTATAAGGAACAGACATACATTATTAAAAAATATTTACCAAACATTTAATACAAATAAGTTGATTTATGTATCCAACAACGTTTTCCATAAGAGCAGTTCAGTTTGAGAAATACATTACATAAGCAGAAAAATCTAGGATCACAGTTCAGTTTAGAGTCGGTTAATTGGAAAATCTGATAATTTGCCTTTGGCAATATATACAATTTGTAAACCTTAATCGCCAAGACAAATATAAACCAGTCCAGAGGGATAACAAGGTGGAATTAAAAAGAGGCACTCTGCAATTGTTCTCTTGACCTTCACCTCAAATTGTTCTGGTGATTTTCATACAACAAAACAGAAGTGGCACATTGTTTTAGTTCTAAGCAGAAAACACGATTCATACAGAAAGTATAGTTTACAGTTTTCATTCATAAAATCTTAAATATCTCGGTACTTTTAAGTTTATAAATTATCAGTATTAATATGCACGCACACGTTACTGATATCAGTACATGTAAACTTTGCTGAAATAATAAATTGGTAAGTATTCGCGGTGATCATGAAACGCGCAAGACTGAAGCGCGAAAAACGCGAAAATTAGACCTCCGCAGATTACACAGTAACATTGATGTCATTGCTTATCGAACTGTAGGTGCTTCCAAATCGCATCGTACATGTGTTTTATCATAGTTTCAAATTGCAACATATTAATGATCTCGCGTTTACGTTCCAAAAGTGTATGTGTGAAACAAACGGAATCCCGGGCATTTTCAACAGTGAATGTGTAATGTCAAGTACAAGTGTATTCCTGAATAACCGAATACAAAGAACACTATTTTCCAATGTCTTCATAATATTCATTTCCGCATTGTATAAAATTTACCTTAACACGTGTCCCTTACTGTAACTTAATTTTGTAAAATGTGACTTTAAAGGACACTAGATGCTAGCAGAGTGATAAGGTAGCATTATTATCATTTCCGAATCGAATACCAATACACTTATTTTAATTAACACCGAGCCACCTGTCAATCAAACACATATCTAAATATCGACCAATCAGCGATCGATACATTCTAGGAGCTGATTGCTGTCGGTTTGTTCGAAATTTTCCACGACAAGCTGAATATCGAGGTTCACATTATTTTTTAATGAGTTTGATTTATCTTTTCGAAACAACATATATGAAACAAATCGTTCAACGGTGTCAATGGGGTTTATGTAACTCGGCCAGTCGGTATTCAGAATTATTATTTGAAGGCGTTGACTGTATACCATTTTCAAAGCCGAAACGCGATCTTGACAAGTGCCAGTGGCAGCTTCAATGTGTATAATTACCAAATCCCCTTTATAGAACATTAATTTATTTCAGAAAATGACCCAACTTATTTTTTTTTGTGTAGCACCTTTGATTATAAATATTGTTTAATGTCATATTACCTATGATAACTATGTTTTATATCACGTTAATATGTACACAAATCTGGACTATCGTTAGCCGATCTGCGTAACGTACCGAAATCACCGTCATAAATCTCTATTTGTTTCAGAAACAACTGAAAACAATGCAATGTTAATATGTTCATATATATCATCAACAAATGCCATCGTTGACATGTTATTTATTACACATTTAACCGTTTCACGTGCTTACTTGGGGAATGTCGGTACCCGCACGAGCGTCTGCTATTGGAAACTTCATTATGTAGCCTGATACAAATCCCCGTTACAGAACGTTATTTTATATCAGAACATGGCACAACTGATGTTTTGCTTTGCACGTTCAATTATATGTTTTGCTAACTGTCATATTAACAAGTATTACTATTAATAATATAACATTTAAATGTAATTACATTTCGTTACAAGTTCGGCGTCGGAAAACGTGTTTAACTCACCGACATCCCAGTTATTTAACGCTATTTTGTGCCAGATAGTTTTGAAAACAATGTTTTGCAAATATTTTCGTAAATATCATCGGTAAATATCAGTAGAAGTGTAATTAATTATAATACTACCATTACACATAGTAACATGGGGTATTATTGTACCCGCGCAAGCGTCTTAGAGCGTGTTTAACTTACCTTTACTTGTATCGCATTTCGTCCGTTATTTTGAAAATACGTGTTTGGCTAACATTGCGTTTGAATCACGATGTTTGTATCGAAAGCTGTGTGGCTCAGTGATAGCGAGTAACCGTTTGTTCCTATATGTCCCGGTATTAAGTATCAACAAAAGCCAACATTTTATAACAACATTATGTAATGGCTATTTAAATTAGTTTTACTATTCCAATTATTATAGTGGTAGTATAAAAAGCATTTTACAAACACACGAAAATGTGTGTACAAGTCCTTTGAAGCATTATATTCGTTCTAAAATAAATGTTCCCATTCAAATATTTTTATTCAAATTGTAAAAGTTTACTAAATTATTTAAGTTTAATAACTGGGCATTGCATTTTGACAGTTCTGATTTCATGTTTGTACTGTATTTGCAAAATTTATATTAAATGTGCAAATTGTGTTAAACACTCTTTATAATTATCGGCCTTGTATTGGAGAGACAAAAAACGTACCAAGTCAACACAAACTTTCTATATTATATAATATTAATATATGGAAAACATAATACACTCCAAATATTTGATATCGATAGTGGGGTTTGAAGAAGTCGTGTGCATGTTAACCATGTATAATACGCCGGTTAGTTTGACAATACGTAAAGCGAACACAAAAAGTGTTTCAATATATGTTTTATAGATGTCATAAATACAATAACTGCCTCAGAGACAACTTACATATATCGTTTGTATGCGAACATCTCAAATTAGAATGCGGTTCACAAAGTAAGAATTCAAGCACTTGCAATAATAACCGTGATTAAAGAAGTGTTTATTCGCAAACATATAGTTATGGTTTTGAACATTTTTTGAAAATAACTTTATTTTAATGTTCATCTTTATCCCATTTGAATCAGTAGTTAGATGTGAACATGTCAACAAAACATCAACTGTTTTCAGGTTTTACTTATAATGGAGATAAAGCATTTACAGGATAGACGCCTAGTTACATCGCCAATTTTATGGCCAACCGTTTGTATGATGTGTACTACATGTATTCACATTTAAATGCGTGTCTAGTAATTTATTTTGAGCGTATACGCCTACATTGTTTACCAAGAGCGGAATGACTTTTGTTATATATAACACTTTTACGTTAATTCTCTTTAAATCAGTTGACAAGGTTACGAGTTGCATAAGAGAGAAATGTATTACAAAGGTTCTCTCAGACCTTGATTTCCCCTGCAATAAAATCGTATTATTTGTCATCAAATAAAAGCGAACCTCAAACAGCGCATTCCTTTGAGAATTCATCAAGCGGTCGTCTATCTGATGAATGCGTTGTTATTCTAAATAAAGAAGTGAAACTTCAGAAGCTGCAGCAGTATTGTGTAAGCGCTACGAGGGTAGTGTGTGTTTCTATACAATGTTTAAGCGTTACGAGGGTAGTGTGTGTTCCTACACAATATTTAAGCGTTACGAGAGTAGTGTGTGTTCCTACACAATGTTTAAGCGCTCCGAGGGTAGTGTGTGTTTCTACACAATGTGTAAGCGTTACGAGGGTAGTGTGTGTTTCTACACACTGTTTAAGCGTTACGAGGTAAGTGTGTGTTTCTACACAATGTTTAAGCGTAACAAGGGTAGTGTGTGTTTCTACACAATGTTTAAAAGTTACGAGGGTGGGGTGTATTTCTACCCACTGTTTAAGCGTTACGAGGGTAGTGTGTGTTTCTACACAATGTGTAAGCGTTACAAGGGTAGTGTGTGTTCCTACACAATGTGTAAGCGTTACGAGGGTAGTGTTTGTTTCTACACAATGTTTAAGCGTTACGAGAGTAGTGTGTATTTCTACACACTGTTTATCATACATTAAGTATTAATGCTGCGTTTTGTCTAAATTGATGAACGTATGATCTGAATACCACAACTGTAACACATGGAAAAGTTGAAAAATATGTTGGATACAGATAATTTAGCTTTACATATGACAATGCTACCTTAATGAACATTGCCACACCCGTTATTTCGTTTGATATTAAGGTTATCAGTTCAATAATAAACTAAAATGAGTTGACACATTGTAAAACAATAAACAAATGCATCAATATAAGACATTTGGACGTTCCAACCCCGGTAAGGCATTGGTCGAGTTCGTACATATTGTCGGTACATCAAATTTAGATTAAACCATAATTATTTCCATCACAGTCTACAAAGACAATTAAAGCATGTACAAAATTATACTAAAATATTAAGTCCATGATTGTTATAAAGTAGCTTTATTGTATATATATTAACTACAACATTACAACTTATTACAGAACATTACACTACGCAATTATTATTATTATTAGTTTGTACGGTAAGTTTTTTTAAAAACTATATTCAGTTTATTTATGACAAACACCTTAACTTCTATCTTAATTGATTTAAAATGACAAAGTCCTTAAATATACGTACACGTTTTCGTTTTTCGGAAAATACGGTAATCAATCTATATTGTACGAAATTTATAATTAAATGCACTCGTATATCTGTATTTATGTTTGCAAATGAATAATAGTGTTATGTTATACTTAAATATAACTCTTTTGTTGCGTTTTGATGTTTCACACATTAGTCTAAAATATTCAAAAGTTAGTATACCATAACTACTTACCTATTTAGAGCTCTAATGCATTCCTTATAAATGTTGAAAAACTTTTGTTCAGGCTGCTTTAAACCGGTTCAATCTAGCAAACAATTAAAGTCCAGAAACTATGTCAACTTAATGTACCTGTGAAGACAAAACATGAAAACATGAACTGCCAACACGTTACTGAATCAAATACTACACGTGTACGTTTAGTGAAATTGTGTCCTGAGTAAAGGAAATCTATTAAACCGATCCGGGATAGGTTATAAATCTATTATTATGCAGACATAATACCCATCTATCAAAGATATTAACATTCGAGTAAACGATGTATCTACGAACATTTCAAACTAACTAGGTGTAAGAAAGATCGTGCATATGTTCTCTCGCACAACAAGAACTATCTCTACCGCTAACAGCCTCTATAGACTGACATATGACAGCACTAAAGATATGTACGGGAATACGTTCTACAACATCCACACAGCACAAAGCAATGCTTAGCATAGACCGTTTCAAGACGGTGATACCTGTTTGTATTACATTTTAAAGTTAAGGGTTTTGTTGTTAGTTTGCTTGCCTCTCTTGTATGGAGCAATTGTTCATTTACGAATGGTAACAGTTCTGTTTCTGCTAATAACGTATCTGCAGTTTCATGTGTCGTAACATCATCGTGTTGGCAAATTATTATTATTATTGTTCTTTGGAGGTATTTAATAATGGTTCAACTTTCCATGATAGACCGCATAGACCGTTTCTATTGAGGTGATCCTAGTTTAATTACAGTGTGTTTCTTCGGATCAGAGGTTTCGTCATGTGTCTGACTGTTTCGATACATTGAAATTCACCATAAATCAAGACCATAACGAGCTGTAATTTGGACGAAATCGTTCCTGTCTATCTAATCAATCATGCTTAATCCAATTTCTAGTCATCCTTAACCCCTATAGTAGTGATTGCATGAGCCTAAATAAGCCGTAGTGTTTATGTGTTTTTTTTTTAAACTTTATTAACGAAGTTTGCGTTGTGCCTGCACGAAAGCAGACATGTTTTGTTGTCACTACTAAAAATGTAGTAGCAGTAGAAAAGTAGCACACGTACAAATCTTATCGCTTTTTGCAAACCGATTGTTTGCAATATTTCATAGTGATTGCTTACGTGCGTTGTACCTGCTAATCTACGTTATGTTATACAAAAACCGGAAATAAAACTATTATGCATTACTCTAACGACGGAACTACATTCTTGCCACGGTTAATTTATTGGTCTGAATTTAACAATTGCATTTCCTATTTTCTTGAATTTACGAGGACAATGCGTTAACGGACTTAATTAATTAATTATGTGAAGTGTGCGTGCACCGATTCAGAAATATCTGCAAAACTATGTGTTCATATTTGAATTCAAAAGTGCACGAATAAAATCCGTCAGAAATATAATTGTATTTAATGTAATTGTATTGTAAATACAGTATATTTTTGTTTAATCATATACGCATTGAGACCGTCATTGTTTAACTTCAGTCACTGGTGTTCGAAATTGTAGTTGTAAGTTTACCCTTTCAAGGAAACGTAATACAATTATTTCGGCATTCGGCCAACCTAAATACGGACTGACATCGTGATTGTATTTGATACTTTATTGGAAGTTCTATTCAGATATTTATAAAGAATCAATTGAGTCAGACGTATACACTATATTGATACAAAAAGACAAAATACAGAACAATGCATCTGTGCGTTTCGCTTTTTATTATTTACAAATATTTTTGTTAAACTACAAATCGCATTTCAACATGGGATCAACAATATTTATTCGGAATTTTATGTTGAGTCTTTATTGATGAATAGGTTAGTGTTAGTAACTTTCTTGTAATTTATTGACATTGAAAGGGTCAAACAAATATTATTGTTTTGAATATTAAAAATGACAAATTAACTAGGACAATAAAGTTCGATTTTTGTTTTTTTATAAACAACTTACAGTAATAGTTCCTTTTCACTAGTATTGGGTTGCTTCGTTTGTTCATAAAACGTTTCGACAGCGACGCTGGTGATGTGCAAACTGAAAGTGCCTATCGACGCATCATATTGTTAAGTTTATAAAGTGTTCAATGAAATATAAAACAAAAACGAGTTTTTGTAGTAAGACATTTAACACTTGCAGTAACTTCATCGTGTATATTTAGAAATGTTTCCAGGTCTTTGTTTTCAATAAACAATATATTTTACGATCGCAACATAACCACTTTTTCAAAATGGATGGACATTATGATTTGTGTGTATGATTGTCAAAGAAAATTGATCGAGGCTTACTAAATTAGAGTTAACATATATAATGAACAACACCAATCTGAATGGAACTTGGATACCCATGAGTCGGATGAGTTTTTAGTAAATATGACCTTTATAATGTGAATTCACTTGAATTCGCTTGCTGTAAATTCAATGGCCGTCATTTTCGCGCGGTCTTATATTGGAGAAAACTCAATTTAGAATAATAAAAAAAAAATAATAATAAATATATATTTGATAATTAAATGCTTGACCTGGCAGGGATTCCGCGCAAGACCCTATTACGACGCCTTTTTATAGCAATAAATAAATAGAGCAGTCGGTATTCGATAAGGCTCTTAATTTGCAGAGGTCCACTTCTCCGCTTACGGATTATAGGGGATCGTATTGTAGCATTCGCTTGTAGCCCAATTACTTACCATTCGACCATAGTATAATAATACCAATACCAAACATACTTTTTATAATGTTATGTTTAACCGAAATACATTTAATGTAATGCCGACTCACATACAGACAAAGGATCATGCGTGCTTACGCTTTCGAAACAACGTAAAGACATTAAATGTATACCATTTTCAAAACCGAAACGAGATCTTGACAAGTGACAGTAGCAGCTTAAATGTGAAGAATTACCAAAATACCTTAAAAAAAAACATTTATTTATTTCAGAACATAACCCAAGTTATTATTTGTGTAGCACCTTCCATTATAAAGATTGATCAATATCATATAAGGTATGATAATTATGATTTATACCACGTTAATATGTAAACAAACTTGTGGGCTATCGGTAGCCGCTCTGCTCAACTTACCAAAATCACCGTCATAAATCTCTTTTTGCGCCAGAAACAGCTGAAAACAATGTAATGTTAACATTTCAATATATATCATCCATAAATGCCATCGTTGAAGAGTTATTTATTACAGATACCACCGGTGCACGTGCTGACTTGTCGGTTCCCGCGCGAGCGTATGCTATTTGAGACATCATTATGTAGCCTGACAAGAATCCCCGTTATAGAACGTTATGTTATATAAGAACATTACCAAAGTGATTGCTTGTCGTGCACGTGTAATTATATGGATTGATGATGTATGTTATATTAACAAGTATTAGTATTAATAATATCATATTTAAATGTAATAACATTTCGTTTCCCGCTCGGCGTCGGAAAGAGTGTTTAACTTACCGACACGCAAGTTATTTAACGCGATTTTGTGTAAGATAGATGTTTTGTTCATATTTCGTAAATATCATATGTTAATATCAGTAGCATGTTATTAATTATAAAAGCACTATTCTACATAGTAGCATGGGTGATTTCGCTACCCGTGCAAGCGACTTAGAGCGTGTTTAACTTGACTTTTTTATGTATATCAGAATCAATAGGGATTTTTAAAGAGTCTTGTTCACAGTTTTGATACAATGTCAATGTATACAAATCTTAGTTATAGATTCAAACAAATAAGATATGCATCATATTCAAACTGAAGCGCCAAAGAAAAACAATTAAACAGAATCCGTGTTTTATCAATAATAATGAGTCGATTTCGGTTT
Source organism: Dreissena rostriformis (assembly GCA_007657795.1). Classification (NCBI taxonomy): domain Eukaryota; kingdom Metazoa; phylum Mollusca; class Bivalvia; order Myida; family Dreissenidae; genus Dreissena; species Dreissena rostriformis. The sequence continues at coordinate 9,876 of VMBQ01006041.1, read as the reverse complement.
ATAATATATTTGTATCGCTTTTCGTACATTATTTTGAAGAAAAAAAAGTGTTTGGTGAACATTCCGTTTGAAAAACGCTGTAAATATTAAAAACTGCGTTTCCAAGTGTTAGCGAGTAAGGTTTTGTTCCTAGATATCCCGGGATCGAGAACCAACAGAATCCAACTTTTTATTACAACATTTGTTTTTGTCTATTAAAATTATGTTTTCTATTCCAATCAGGTTAGTAGGGTTTGTAAAAATAGAATTAAATTTTATTTATTTGTTAAATAAGAAAATGTGTGTACAAGTTCGTAAAAGAAATATAATCGTGCTTACACAAATGTAACCACTCGAATAGTTGTATTTAAACAGTAATGTATAACTAAATCATTCAAGTTTATTAATTGGGCATTGCATTGTTACAGTCTGGATTGCATGTATTTACGGTATTTGCAAAATTGGAATTACATTTGCAAATAGTGTTAAACACTCGCCAGAATAATTCTCGGCTTTGTATCGGAGAACAAAAAAAAACAACAAAAAAACATGTCAACACAAACTTTCTGTATTGTATAATATTGCAAATAATACACATTTTTTTTATTGAAAGTGTTGTTTGAGGAAGTCGTGTGCATGGTAACCATGGATAATACGCCCGTGACTCCGACCATACAAAAAGCGAAAACAAAACGTGTTTCGATGGACGATTTATACATGCAATAAATAAAATCACTGCTACCGAGACAACATTTGCAGATTTCTTCTACACGAACCTATCAACATAGAATGCGGTTCTCCAAGTTTGAATAGAAGAACGGCGGACCATAATTCATTTTTAAAATCGATTCTGACAGAGATTGAAATGTCGACAAACAATTTACATCAATGTCAAGCCGGACTCTGTATATGTTTTGAGAAGTTTTGTTAAAATGGCCGTGATTGAAGAAATGTTTATTCGCAAACGTATAATTATGGTTTAGTGTACTAGTGTCCTGAGTATAGAAAATCTATTAAACGATCCGGGAATAGGTTATAAATCTATTAGTATAAACACATTATGCCCATCTATCATATTATTTAAATTCGAGTAAACGATGTATCTACGAACATTTCAAACTTACTAGGTGTAAGAAAGATGTTCTCCCACAAAACAAAAACTTTCTCTACAACTAACAGCCTCTTTAGACTGACATATGACAGCATTAAATATATGTACAGTGATACGTTCTTCAACATCCACACAGCACATTTCAATGCTTTGCATCGGGCGTTTCATGACATTAACACTTTAAAGTTGTTGTGTTGTTAGTTTGTGTGCCTTTCTTGTATGGGGCCATTGTTTATTTGCGAATGGTTGTTTTTCAAAAATACATAATCGTGTTGGTAAATAATGATTATTATGCTTTGAAGGTGTTTAATACTGGTTCAACATCCCATAGACCGTTCTATGGTGGTGATTCTAGTTTAATTAAAGTGTGTTTCTTCGGATCAGAGTTTGTGTCATGTGTCTTACCGTTTGGATACATTGTAATTCGCCATAAATCAATAACCGCCAACGGATAATTTGATTGAACTCCTGATTTATGTTATAAAGAAACCAGACGTCTTAATAAGATATTGCCCTAAATATATCAAGACCATAACTAAATTGGACGAAATCGTTCCTGTATGTCAAATCAATCATGCTTAAACCCATTTCTAGTCATTCTTAACCCCTTTTTCATTTATTGCATCAGCGTCAATAAGCCGTTTTTTTTATTTTTATGTTTTTTAACTATATTAACGAAGTCGGCTTTTTACCTTTACGAAAGCTGACATGTTAAGTAGGCACTACTAAAAATGTAGTAGAAGTAACATAGTAGCACAAGTAAAAATCATAGCGATGTGTGCAAACAGATTGTTTGCAATATATCATAGTCATTGCTTAAGTGCGGTGTACCTGTTTATCTGCGTTATTTCATACAAAAACAGAAAACAATGTTGTTTTTTTACTCTAACGACGGAACTCCATTCTTGCCAAGGTTAATTTATTGGTCTGAATTAAACAACGGCATTTACCATATTCTTGAATTTACGTGAAAAATGCGTTAACGAAATGAATATACACTGCCTTTCAAAATCATATTTTTAACATGGTGTACTTTGAACAACGTAGTAGCATTGATTGAGCAAACTATATTGCCAATTACGCGGATGTGGCTCTAAGAACATATATTTTATCCATACATATGTTATATAAATAATACTTAAGTTAAAAGACATCTTTCATTATTATTGCTGTTCGTTTGAAAATAAACAAATAGTAAGTTGAAAAAAAAATCATTATTAAAGACGTGCATATAAGAGGAAGCATTTTTCGACCTATGCAGCGTCAAGAAATAAACAACGTTCGGAACATATACCACCAATACGTATGAATACTATTTCCACTTGGGAATCATAGTGGTTAACCTATACGTTAAGAGTGTAAGTCACGTAAATTACAACTCATAAAACCATATGTATATATCACTATGTCGATTTCCTCTACTGGCGTTTACGCGAATCCCTTGTATAAACTGGGAATGTTATTTTTGTTGGTATTGTGGTTTGAGGACGTCGTCTGCATGGCAATCACGGATAACTCGCCGATAAGTCCGAAAACACTTTAAGCGAATATATCTAGACATTGATTTTTGATAATAAAGCTAAAATATATCGCTTGAAGTCCGGTCATCTTCGCAATATCGCTAAAAATTGTGATCGATAACAGCTTGCTCTGCTTATCAGAGCCGCATACGGTTAGGGCGATAAGGATAAGCACACTTATGGTACAATACGTTGGATATGTCATAGTTCAGTAATTAAGTGTATAAATTAAAATTTAAAATGTCAATTTCCATAAAAAAATAAAATTCAAAATGTCAATTTCCATAAACATAACGAAAAACTAATCAACTAATTACTTGTCTAGGCTTAATAAACATGTTTTATTTAAGGTTTCCCAGCACGGAATCATAATAATATTATGTTTGAGATTAAACAATTAAGTTGTTTCGTTGACTTCGATTAATCAAACACAAACAAATGTTCAATAGAGGTTTAATAGAGGGGACATATACAATCATTGCTCCGGTGACACAAACTTGTCTTTTATACGAACATATCAAAATAGAATGCGGTTTACCAAGTTTGAATGGAAGCATGGACAATAGTTCAGTATTATTTTTAAAATCGATTCTGACTGAGATTGAAATATCGACAAACAATTTACATCGATGTCAAGCCGGGCTCTGTATATGATCTGAGAAGTTGTTTTTATAATGGCCTTGACAGCCATATAATTATGATATCGCATTTTTTTTAATAACTTTATTTTAAAATGCATCTTTATCAAATTTAAATGAGCTGTTTGAGGTGAACATGTAAACAAACATCCACTATGTTCACGTTTAACGTGAAAATTGACACAAAGCATTTAACGGATAAATGCAAAGTAACATCGCAATTTCAATGACCAACCTTTTGTGGGATGTTCACTACATGTATTCACATTTAAGTGCGTGTCGAATAGATGATTTTGAACCTGTATGACACATGCATGTATAGATGTCAACTACCGTGTATACCAGAACCGAAACGACTTTTGTTATATGTAACACTATTACGGAAATTGGATTTAAGTTAATTGACAAGGTTATGAGTTGTATATAAATAAAAAGATATATTGTAAAGTTTCTCTCTGAAATTGATTTCCCCTGCGAAAAAATCGTGTTATTTGTCATCAAAAAAAGGCGAACCTCTAACAGCGCATTCCTTTGTGTATTCGTCAAGCGGCCGTCTATCGGATGAATGTGTTCTGTTAATGCTGACTTTGATCTTAATTCAAGAACAAAAGATATGATTATCGAAAGGGTGATGATACACATGTAGGTTAAAGATAATTTAGTTTTATATGTGCAATTTCTTTCGCAAGAAAACATTGTTACACAGGTTATTTTGTATGATATTATGGTAAATAATAAACTTTAATGGCTTCAAAAATGGTAAAACTATAAACAAGTGAGTCAATATAAGTCATTTGGAAAGTTACCAACCCGGAAAGGCATTAATTGAGTTTTATCATATTTACGGTGCATCCTATTAAGTAACAACCATAATAACTTGAGTTCAGGCTGCCTCAAACCGGTTTAATTTAGCAAACAATTAAACTCCAGAAACTATGTCAACTTAATGTACCTGTGCAGACAGAACATGAAAACTTGAACTGCCAAAACGTTACTGAATCAAATACTACACATAAAAATTTAGTGTACCAGTATTCTGAGTAAAGGAAATCTATAAAACCGATCCGGGGATAGGTTATAAATCTATAATTATGCAAACATTATACCCATCTATCAAAATATTAACATTCGAGTAAACGATCTACGAACATTTCCAACTAGCTAGGTGTAGGAAAGATCGTGCAAACACTATCTCTACCACTAACAGCCTCTATAGACTGACATATGACAGCATTAAATATATGTACGGGAATACGTTCTACAACATCCACACAGCACATTTCAATGCTTTGCATAGACCGTTTCAAGACGGTGATACTTATTTTATAAAATTTTAAAGTTAATGGTTTTGTTTGTTAGTTTGTTTACCTCTCTTGTATGGGGCAATTGTTTATTTACGAATGGTGCCACGACTGTTTCTGCTGATAACGTATCTGCAGTTTTCATGTGTCGTTAATTCAATTATTCATAATGGTGTTCGTAAATAATGATTATTTTGCTTTGTAGATGTTCAACTCCCCATGATACACTTTGCATAGACCGTTTCTATGGTGGTGATTCTATTTTAATTAAAGTGTGTTTCATCGGATCAGAGTTTGTGTCATGTGTCTTACTGTTTTGATACATTGTAATTCGCCATAAGTCAAGGACCGCAAACGTATAATATGATTGAACTCCTGAGTTATTTCATAAAGAAAAAGTAGTCTTCATAAGATATTGCCCTAAATATATCAAGACCATAACAAGTTGTAAATTGGACGAAACCGTTCCTGCCTGTCTAACCACTCACGCTTAAATCGTTTTTTATTCCTTCTTAACTCCTATTTCATAAATTGCATTACAAGCATTAAGCCGTATTGTTTGTTATTGTATTGTTTTCTTAACTGTATTAAAGAAGTTGGCTTTGTTTCTGTACGAAAGCAGACACTTTAAGCAGTCACTTCTAAAAATGTAGTAGAAGTATCATAAAAGCATAAGTCAGAAAACCTAAGCGATTTGTTCACACATATTTTTTGCAATATCTCGTAGTCAATGCTTATTTGTGATTTAGCTGCTTATCTTACTCTTACGAAGACAAACCATTCTTGTCACGGTTTATTTATTGGTCTGAATTAAACAATGGCATTTCCCTTATTCTTGAATGTACGAGAAAAATGCGTCAACGGAATTAATGTATCCTGCTTTAAAAAATCATAAATTTATCATGGTCTTCTTTGTACAACACAGTTAAATTGGTTAAACAAATTATATTGCAAATTATGCGGATGTTGCTGTATGAAAACGTATTTTATCCATTCATATGTTATATATGCTGCTTAAGTTTATAAAACAACTTTCGTTAGTATTGCTGGTCGTTTGAAAAAACAACAAATTGTATGTTTAAACAGATGAAAATAATAAAAGAAATGCACATAAAATGATTATATATATATATCTGATTCAATTTTTAATTACGTAGATTAGCCAGGTGCACACAAGTATACATGTAGCTCTGCGTTGGGAATCAGTTTCGACCAATGCAGCGTCAAGACCAAAACCAACGTTGGGAACAGATTCAACCAAGAAAGACGAATAATGATTCCATGTTGGAAATAATGTACGTCAATTAAATAATAACTTATAAACCAATATTTATCTTCCGATTTAGTCTACTGGCGTTTATGTAAATCCCTGGTTTAAATTGGGAATTAGCGTTTACATAATTAATGAAGAACACCGATCTAAACGGAACTTGGGTGCACATTCAAACTTCTCCGAGTGTGGATAATATGGGATCGTATAATAATACCAATACCTATCATACTTTGTATTATGTAATGTAACCAACATACATTTTAATTTAATGCCGACTCACAAACACACGATCATGCGTGCTAATGCTTAAATCAATAAGAATGTCGACTTGTGAAAACAAACTTTCCACTCTATCTCCTCATTTCAATCTTAAACATATCGATTTATACTAAATTGCTAGCCTAGCCATGTTAGAAAATGTCAAATGTTCTAACTTCTCATTTAAATTAAAACAAAATCAAATTAGTTGTAGTGATAAGTCATGAATGATAGTTTGGTTTCCATCAGTCGATTGCCCACAAAAATGTTGTTGTTTTTTTTAACAGTTTTCATTGAAAAGATCTTCATGATCTCGGTAATTCAAAGTTTATAAATTATCAATATTACTATGCACACACACGTTACTTTTATCATTAATGCATGTGAGGATGTAAACTGTGCTCTGATAATAGATTTGTAAACATTTGCAGTGGTCATAAAACGCGCAAAATAGGAACGAGAAAGACGCGACAATTATATAAATATATGCTTTTCAACCATGGACTACCTTACCAGTTTGAGAATGCACATGCTTTTGTAAATGGGTAGAGTCAGATTAATAGTGTTTGTTAATAGTACACATTCTATAAAATTTGAGCTTAATCGAAATAAATACATAGCAATCAAGACAAAACAATATATACATGCTAGTTACCACAGTAAACGTCGCGAAGAACGAACTCATATTGAGAATCGAAGTGTTATGAATTAGACGTTCGTGTTATTTTACATTATTAATTATTTACTTTGACCATTAATGTCAATACTAATTAGCCTCGAAAACACCCATGTGAAACCCCAGTGTATATAAGTGTATTTGAGAAGCTAAATGCAAAAAAGTTAACGACGAAATGGCCAAAATGGGATCGGCAATCGCTACGCTGAATCAACGCATGTCGGATCGAGCGTCGGTGCAAGGACCCACAATACACTCTGATATGATGTGCGAAAGCTACGCTGCGCAAGTGAAGAAGACACCGCATCCACTCAGTAAACAAACGGCTGAGCACTCACCAAGCGGACTTCAAGCTGTGCAAGGACCCTCAATAAGCCCTGATATAATGTGCAAAAACTGCTGCGCAAGTGAAGAAGACACCGCATCCACTCAGTACACAAAAGGCTGAGCACTCACCAAGCGGACTTCAAAAGGAAAAATGAAAACAGTGGAAGCAGTGCTAAAACACTTTCGCTTAAATCCGCATTCAATCCAGTAGAAAATAAAACGATATCCAGTCAAAACGACCAAAATGGCTCCCAGATAATCTTGGACTATAATCGTAACGCAACAAAAAGTAATGTGTCGTGAACATCAGGAAAAACAATGCATCACGGCCCAATAAACGAAATAACAGCGGTGATTATTTCATTGCAGCAAGGGAAAGTCGCAACATTTCGTACTATATAGCCAACATCGACACACACGTTACGGACAACGATATCTACGATTATTTGACCAACGCCAAAGTCAAAGCAACCCAAATCTTAATGTACCATGGAAAAAATGGCCCCTCTGCTATAGTCATTATAAGTGAGGAATTTCAAACCGTACGAATTTCTATGTTTTCGTATTTTACACCCATTATTCAAACCGGCCGTCTGATATTATGTTTCAAAAACGAGCAGCTTTAGAGGAACGCTACTAACTATAGCAAGACTGTGGTGTAGGTCATATCAATTGGCCATAAACACATGTGGTCTATGCGAACACATAAATTACGACCATCTGGCACATGTTTTGTGTGAATGTGAAGTGTCGTCCTCGTTGAGACACAGTTACTTTGACCAGATACACACAGCACGCGGAAATGACGTTAAACATCAACTCGAATCTATGAACAGTATTGACATGAGCTTGCAAATGCTCGGGGCCCCAATAGAACCTATACTCGGAGTAAGAAAGAACAATGTATTTCTGAAACTGTCATACATTTTTATTGTAAAATGTATAAGATATTGCTTGTAAAATATGTCTTTGTTATACAACTTGTAACAAGTACTTAATTTTGTAAACAGTATTCATGGACTTGAAAAACACGCACTGTGTTATCTATCATGCACTTCAATTGTATCACATGCAGATGTATATTTATAATGCACTTATATCATAATTTGTAGATAACTGTTATTATAACATGTTCCAAATCTCCATTCTGGGGGAAATAAAGAATGTTATTGATTGATTGATTGAAATATTATAGTGTGAGCAAAAAAAGCATTGAATTATATTTTTGATTAAAAAAAAGGAAAATGTGTGTGCAAGTCATTTAAAATGTGAACGTTCTTAAACAACAGCGCTCACTAAATAGTCTTATTTTAATAGTAATTTCTAACTAAATTATTTAAGTTAATGTATTTGGCATTGCATTGAAAGTCTGGATTGCTTGTTTGTGCGGTATTTGCACAATTTGGATTAAATGTGCAAATTGTGTGAAAAACTCACCAACATTATTTTCGGGCTTGTATCGGAAATTAAAAGAAACATACTAAGTCGAAAAAACACTTTCTGCATTAAAGAATTTTAATATATGGAACATATAATACACTAAAAAGAGTTGATATATTTATAGAGTGGTTTGATGAAGTCGTGTGCATGGTAACCACCCGGAAATACGTAAAGCGAAAAAAAATAAAAATGTTTCAATAGAAGTTTTATAGATGACATAAATACAATCACTGCTACAGAGAAAACAACGTACAGATGCATTTTATACGAACATCTCAAAATAGACTACGGTTCATCAGCTTTGAATGGAAGCACGGACAATAATTCAGTGTCATTTTGAAAATCGATACTGACTGAGATTGAACTGTCGACAAACAAATTACATCAAAGTTAAGCCGGGCTCTGTATATGACTTGAGAAGTTTTGGTCAAAATGGCCGTGATTGAAGGAATGTTTATTCGCAAACATATAATTATGGTTTTGCATATTTATTTAAATAACTTTCTTTGAACGTGCATCTGTTTCACTTTTCAATCAGTAGTCAAAGGTAAACATGTAAACAAAACATCCATTATTCCATTCCGTTTATATGATGTGTTCTACATGTATTGACATACAAACCGTATCGTGTTAGCTATTGTGAACCAATATTACACATGAATGTAAAGATGTCAACTAGCTTGTATACCAAAAGCGGAACGACTTTTGTTATATAAAACACTCTTAAGTTAATTCCATATTAATCCGTTGACAAGGTTACGAGTTGCATAAGAGAGAAATCTATTACAAATGCTTTATCAGAACTTGATTTCCCCTGCGATAAAATTGCGTTATTTGTCATCAATAAAGGCGAACCTCTAACAGTGCACTCCTTTGTGTATTCATCAAGCAGACGTCTATCTACTGAACATGTTTTATAAATGCAAGCCTTTGATCTAAATTGAAGAACGTAAATCTGAATATCAGAAGTGTAATACATGGATAAGTTGATAAACAAATTGGATACAAATAACTTAGCTGTATATGTGATAAAGCTAGCGCAAGAAAACATTGTTACACAGGTTATATCGTTTCATATTAAGGTATTCAGTTAAATAATAAACTAAAATAAGATAGAACAATTGTAAAACTATAAAAAGTGAATCGATATCAGTCATTTGGGAACTTACCTAACCCGGTAAGGTCGAGTTCTTACATATTGACGATACATCATTTTAGTTAAAACCATAGTTTTGACAAACACAGCTTACACGGACATATGTCTGAGAGCATTTAAACATGTAAAACATTTAAATATATTGTCCATGATTGTTATGAAGTAGCTTAATTTATATTGAATATATATATATATAT
>VMBQ01006040.1:0-59494 GCA_007657795.1 Dreissena rostriformis | reverse complement strand
TAAGTGCGACTTAGCGTTTTCTCGTTCATGTCTGCCAATAATACATCCGGCGACTTTCAACCTTTCAACCTAGACACACTATTAAGGAACGTGAAGATCTACAAAATGGCGATGACCTCGATGGTAAAGAGTCCTAAGCCGATTTTAGCTTAAATGTTGCGCTCTGAATTCGTACCGAATGCCTTCATTTTGAACAGCGATAAGGTCAGTGCGACGTCACTAATGTAACCTTTAAGACGAGACTGCGCCGGGAGCAGCGGTCCATATGTATGTAGTGTACTGAAAGGTTCCTTCGATATGCATTAATATGTTTTATATAAAACAAATATGCTCAAACTCGCTGCAATGGCGTGTTTTTCATAGATTTTTTTTCTTCAAGGCCGAAAAGGCGATTTCCTCGTGAAGACCAACGGTAAAATCGGCGACCTTCATTCTTGGCACATGAGAATGGATATTAAGGACCTACACAACGGCTCTGGTCATCTCAATGGTAAGTCGTGAATGCGTTTTCTCGCAGACCAATAGTATGTCAGGAGACCTTCAACCTTATGAACGATTAGGGGCCGAAAATACGTTTTATTTCTAGTTAAGACCAACGAAATATCCGGTGACATTGGACCGTGATGACCTATAAAACGGCTCTGGTCCTCTTAATTGAAAGTCGAACATGTGTTTTCTCGTTCGTGCAGACCAAGGGTTTATCCGAAGATCTTCAACCTAAGTACACGATTAGATGCCGTGGGGACCTATACAATCGTTCTCGTCTCGATGCTTACACGTATTGCGCCAAAGGTAGCGTAACTGGTTTCTTTTTCCTCGTTCAGTCGCAAACGATTACATACACAACTGTATTGAAAAAGAAGTTTAATGTCTAACCTACATATGCAATGATTTTCATTGATAGAAAGTACCATTTGGTTCATTTTAATTAATTTTTAAGTAAGAACATGTCAGTTCCTTATTCGGTTTAAATAACCAGTAACCAGAAATACGCCGAAGTTAGCGCAACTGTTTCACTTTTTATGCGTACAGAATTCATTCTCGCTCGTGCAGACCAACGGTATATTTTGAGACCGTCAAATACATTTCGGTAAATTCAAACAACGGTGTACGACGTCGCCGATGTCACCTTTAAGGCGAGACAGCACTGGAAGCAGCGGCACTGCAGAGCTTTATCAAGATGCATTAAAAAACATTCCATTTAAAGACCTATGCGCATATGTAAATAGCGTGTTTTGTTTCATGTTGTAACACCGAAAACGCCTAGTCTTGTTCGTGCAAGGCAAAGGTTTATCCGGTAACCATCAGCCTTGGTCGACATGGGTCCTTACGGGAAGATTTACAAAAGGGTCATGGTCTCCATGATGAACAGTTCTTCGATGAAGTTAGCGCACCTGATTCTTTTTTTCTTTATTTAGCCGCGAAGGAAGTGTGTTTTCATTTAAAACATATTTGTACATGTATAAATATATTGCAATATACACTATTCAACCTACTTTTACAATTATTTTCTTTGGTATGTAGTATTCTTTGGTTCATTTTAATTTATTTTTAGTGAGAAAATGCCAGTTTCTTATTCGCTTTGAATAAGGAAAAGAGAACTGGTTACATTTTCCTTATTAAGACGCAAAAAAAGAAACTAAGTTGTTATTAATTAAAAATAATTGACTCAAACTTGTTTCAGAATACAATGTATGTAGAAATATTTGATTTCGTAAACTAATGTATCTTAAATTATTAATTGTTTCCACACAAAAAATTTCAAACAGTTAATTTCGTAACCTGATATAACATTTATTCTGAATTTTTTTTTAATACCATACATGTTAAAATAATTGATTTCGTAACCTTATATTAAATTAACTCTGAATTCTTTCCGAATACCAAACATGTTTAAAATTTGATTTCGTAACCTTATTTTAAATTGTCTCTGAATTGTTTCTGAATATTCCTGAAATATAATACAATAGTTTATACAATAGATAATTGATACTACAATAATATCAATAATTATAATTGTTATTATCATCAATAATATCATCATAACAATGCCACAAGTTCGAATAACAATCATGAAAGTTGGAATCATACCTGTGCATGAATTCAGCAAACATCCGAATAAAAACAAAGTAGTCGTTTGAATTGTAATCATTCTGAGGACATTACATTCTCTACTGGCGTTAATTACAATTAAATGTCTATTTATCAACCCAAATTTTAATGTAAGTCAACATTCTATTTGAGTGAATTGCACATATTAACATCATTGTAGAAATGTGCTGTCTTTCAAGATTATAACACATGATATGTCAATTGGTTGTGAGGCTTGATAGTTGGCAAACGTAAGTAACAGCGGAAATGTTGTCTTTAACGAGTCAACCAGATTCTGTCTTAAAGTCCCATTAACACCCAAAATCAACGAATATTGCGTAAACTATTTCGAACCAAATGTTTACCAATAAACAATCAGAGTTCCTTATAGCAATAGTCAAAATTTCAATGCTAGATGTGGTCTGGTAACATAGATTTAACAAGATACAAAATGCTTTTTTTATGCCCCCTTCTTCGAAGAAGAGGAGATTTATTGTTTTTGGCATGCTGTCTGTCTGTCTGTCTGTCTGTCTGTCTGTCTGTCTGTCTGTCTGTCTGTCTGTCTGTATGTCTGTCTTTCTGTATGTCTGTCTGTCTGTCTGTCTGTCTGTCTGTCCCAAAACTCTAACCGTGGTCATTACTTTTGCAATATTGAAGACAGCAACTTGATATTTGGCATGCATGTGTATCTCATGGACCTGCACATGTTGAGTGGTGAAAGGTCAAGGTCAGGGTCATCCTTCAAGGTCAAAGGTCAAATATATTTGTCAACATCGCTCAAAAGGGGTTATAGTGTTAATTTTATAAGATTTTATATTGCTATAAGAAACACTGTTTATGGGTTAATGGGTTAACTTTATTTTACGAAATATTTTACGAATTATTCGTTGATTTTGAGTGTTAATGGGGCTTTAATACATAATTACGGTGTTTCAAATTCTAATAAAACAAACTTAAATATTATCTATGATCTAAAATCAGCATTTAAATGTTAAGTTACCACGCCTTTCTGCTGGGCCAAAAAAAAGGCCCGTTTCCGGTCTCCTTGGGAAAAAAAACAGGGTCGGTAGGTAGGGATTTTTTTTTTTTTTTTTTTTTNAAGTTGAGGGTCGGCGCCGATTCTGGAGACACGGTCGGGCGACCGGAAACGGACCTTTTTTTTTTTTGGCCCTAATAACATCTGGACCGTTGTCTTATCCATGTTAAGTACTTCAAGTACTCTTTTCAGTTATTGTAAACTCTAACTTATTATTTATAGAAGAAGTCCCTAGTCGATTGGAGTTTGAAAACGGAAAATAGTAGTGAAATTGATCTGTAATTTTATACTGGTCACATCTATTAACAAGCATTGTTCCAACATTGTTTATCAACGTCTAAATCAAAGACATATCCGTGACTTTCATGTTTAGATTTAATTAACACGTTCAATATACTTAAATTAAATAGTATCAATTATAATAATGGACGTCCTGGACCTTGCAGATATTGTCAAATGTCTGCTTGAGAAGTACTATTATGGACATGGAAGGCGGATTCTATAGAAAACAGATCCGTCTTGACCATCAGATAAAAGAAACACATAATAAATCATAACGTGATAACTTGAGATAGCGCCTAACGATATTTGTATCAATTTGCAAAATCCTGTTCGAGCAATTGTACGATGATATCCTCGGCTGATAAGTATTAGGCTTTTGGCGAAATCCAACGCCTATTGAGAGTGGAAAATCAGAAACGCGTATCAAGGAGAACTTGTTTAGTTGGAGCTCTGGCAAATACCAATCTTACAATATTCGGTTTTAATGATTTTTTCCTTTGCAGCTCTAATCTACGTAAAAGTAATTGTGTAAACACCAACTAATTTCCTCAATTACTTTGTTTTGACTTTTTCGTTAGCTTTTTTTCTTTTAATAGCATATTTATGAAAAAACTACTCTCTATGCTTTTTGTAAGAAGGTTTTCTTTTTTCACAAAAGAACAAGACTATTGCATATGTGTAGGCGCCTGAATAAGTTCATTTACACCCCTTCACACGTCCACTGGTGACTCCTGACTAAGATAAATGTTTAAAATATTGGCTCATTAAGGGAAATGATCATTCGAAATCGGTAATAAAAATATAACGTTTGTAACGCTTTTCCTCGTTAATTTAGAAAATACGTGGAGTACTAATATAGAGGTTATGTTTCGTTCCTTTACCTAAAATGCTGCGTGGGGCAGTGGTAGCGCTTTTGCTTTTGCTTTCATATGTCCCAGGTTCGAATCCCGGGAAGGCAATATTTTCAATCTACTTTTTTCTTGCTATTATAATCGCTGCATTAATGATAAATGTTTTGTGTATCGTTTCAGAAAACAAATTCGATTCAAAGACACGCTAGAGTACATATTAATAATTATAGAGTAATACATAATTATACATGTTGATTTAAGTAAAAGTACTTCTATATACGATTGGTAATTGCACTCATTATAACGTGTGAATACAAGCAACTTATTTCTATGATAGTTTGTTGCAACTCAATTGACATAGAAGATGAATACCATTTTGTTAATCTGCCCTTATTATAACGTTATCAAGAAAAAAATATATAAAATCTTATTATTTCAAGCGATCATCAATATATAAATTCCTAAGCCTTATTAGAACATGTTCTAAACAGGAAGTTATTAAGTTATCTGTTTATTTGAAAGAAGCTCTAGTAATCATAATAAATAAATCAGGAAGTCCACGTTGAATGTTATACAGAATACGAACAGGAAGTCCATATTGAATGTTGTACAAAATACGAACAGGAAGTCCATATTAAATGTTGTACAGAATACGAACAGGAAGTCCATATTGAATGTTGCACAGAATAATAAATAAATCAGGAAGTCCATATTGAATGTTGTACAGAATAATACATAAATCAGGAAGTCCATATTGAATGTTGTACAGAATAATACATAAATCAGGAAGTCCATATTGAATGTTATACAGAATAATAAATAAATCAGGACGTCCATATTGAATGTTGTACAGAATAATAAATAAATCAAGAAGTCCACATTGAATGTTGTACAGAATAATAAATAAATCAGGAAGTCCTTATTGAATGTTGTACAGAATACGAATACGACCAGCTGAATTGTTATGTTCCGCGGGTTTGTTTGTCTGTTTGACTGTTTGTTTATGTTTATGTTATAACCTTAAAAATCAAAGAGCTAATTCGAGAGAGCTAATTCGCTACTTACTGTAATTATTATTATAAGCATAATTAAGCATATGGTATTTGCGTTATGATCCATTTCCAACATTTATTTTATGCAACTTAAATATTTTTCTATCTTTTTTACAGATGTAAAACAGACTTGTCTGATTGTTAAATTTGCTGTCATATGTAATCTATGTAATCTATTCAAAATATGTGTGCTATTTTTTAAAATTATTATTATCATAAGAGGGTCTCGATTTGAACAAACTTACGATGTACGATTTTGACACTATATGAACCAGTTTGGGAAAAAAAGCGATATACCATTGGGACAAATAATCTGACCAAGTTTCATGAAGCAAAAAAGGATGGCCTTTATAAAGTTCACAGATGTCTGCTGATGGTAAACCATGTACGCCGAAAGAAGGATTAAAGGTGATGACAAACAGTGTTCTAAGGTTTGCTGAAAAGAAAACGGGTCAACATTCTGCTTAAATTGGTCACAGCAAAATCTCTAGAGTTATCTGGACATTGAGGTCATTCAGCTGTCAAACTTTAAGCGAGTTCCTTCCAGAAGTAAACGATGAGTACAATACACAGACGTATGAACAAGTGTAAATTTTAATTTCCGTCACTTTGTGGAGTCATAAAAGATCATTTTGAGCAACGTTATTTCCATGAGCGTAAAGTGTTGTGTCCCAGATAAGTCTTTGCAGTCCGTAAGTAGATTTCCCTAAGAAGGAAGACTTCCTTCAAACGAAAATACCGTCAAGGCGGAAAGTGTCGTTTCCAGATAGGCCTGTGCAGACTGAACATACTTAACGTCCTGGATTTTGCAGATATTGTCAAATGTCTACTTGAGAAGTACTTATTTTGACAAAGAGGCGGATGCAATACATATCCGTTGTGATTGTCAGATGATTCAAACATATAATTAGCCATTAAGCAAATACTTGAGATAGCGTCCAAAATTAATTGTATCAATTTGCAACATCCTGTTCCAGCAGTTGTACGATGACTGCCTCTGTTGAAAAATATTGTTTTCGTGCACAGATTAAAATTTGCAGCGAATAATGAAAATGTGTGTCACGCGATTGTGAATGCTGTATTTGACCTTGTTGTGGCACTTGCTGTTTCGTGTACACCTAGTTTCCGCCCAAGTCATTTTGCTGCCCCCCCCCTCAAAAAAAAAGAAAAGAAAAACACTGTCAATTATTTTCCTGAATTACTTTCTATTGTCGTTTAGCTTCTTTTCTTGTTATACCATATTACATTTTATATGTGTAGGCGCCTGAATAAGTTCATTTACAACCCATGTACACGTCCACTGTTGAGCGTTTAAATATTTTATCTAATACTAATACCAAGTAATGACGTAATGCTAAGGAGATACACTAGTTCAAAAATTAAACGTCGATTTGTCAGCTTATGTGTAATTCAAGGTACATGTTTACTTAAACGTGTCCATTATTGTGTGTCGATAAATGTATACGCGCCACCTTATACGTGTCAATAATTGTGTGTCAATAAATGTATACGTGCCACCTTATACGTGTCAATAATTGAGTGTCAATAAATGTATAAGTGCCACCTTATACGTGTCAATAATTGTGTGTCAATAAATGTATACGTGCCACCTTATACGTGTCAATAATTGTGTGACTGAATTTATACGTGCCATCTTATACGTGTCAATAATTGTGTAACTCAATGTATAAGTGCCACCTTATACGTGTCAATAATTGTGTGTCAATAAATGTATACGTGACACCTTATACGTGTCAATAATTGTGTGACTCCGTGCCACCTTATACGAACCCATGTACATGACACTTAACACGTGTCAACTAACGTAGAAATGAATGTATATAAATTGAACTGCATAAATGTATGTGTCAACGTATTATGTAAGTCAATGTACTTGACACGTTCAATTTAAGACGTTTCTTCTTTTATCTAATGTCAAACAAAAATCGTTGATTACTATAATTTGTATAACCTTTATACACATGAAGAAACCAACAGATTTCAAAAAATGTAAAATAACGTTATTATTTACAAATTTTACAATAAACTCCGCACTAGAATATTCGAGATAAACTTACACATTACCTTACCATTTCGTTTAAACGTACTCAGAAACATATATGTGTCGTGTTCTGAGAAAACTGGGCATAATGCTTGTGCGTAAATTGTCATCCCAGATTAGCCTGTGCAGTCCGCACAGGCTAATCAGGGACGACAATTTCCGCTTTTAAAGAATTTTTTGTTTAAATGATGTCTTTTCTTAGCGAAAATCCAGTTTAGGTGGAAAGTGTCGTCCCTGATTAGCCTGTGCGAACTGCACAGGCTAATCTGGGACGACACTGTACGCACATACATTATTCCCAGTTTTCTCAGAACGCGACAAATATAACCATCATAAATAATAATGTATGTACTAAACAAGCACCTATAAATAATCATACTCAATAAATAAATTGTAGCATATTATTATCTGAAAATAACATCAGACTATAACACAATAAAACATAGCACGCGTATGTCAGAAACATCACATATCAAAAGAAGTTAATATTCTAAGGGCGAAAAAGAAATGCTCAACAGTCTTCTCTTTATTGCGAATGAATTGTTCGAGTTAGATGGTGATGTGATTTTATCAATATCCTATTAACACACAATGCAGCGTTTTAAGCAGCGCGAATTTTGAACGAATGATAAACGTAAGACACACCAAAGAGTATGTTTGTTGTTTTCAAGGTCAACGGTGACAAAACAATATTTTCCGCATTTAAAATATACATGTCATGTTTGCGATGTGCTGATGGTTGTTCGCATAACAGAACAGGAAGTGGTAAATAACATGTTCGCACACACTCAAGTACTTGTGGCAAGTTTTCGCGTATACTCTGGAGATCAGCTTTTCAGATCGCCCTGCGTACAGTCTTCACAAGGAGCAACAAATCTGGATATGATGTTTAAATATAGTAAAACACATATTGATCACCGTCCTTAGTAGAATTTCGGATAAACCAGGACTTTGAACTCATATATCCGAAATCCTTTCTTCTCTGGTCGGGTTTGTAATACTCCTACAAAGGATGAATTGCCACTGTATTTTTGACAAGAATCATCCTGAGTCCATGTATAAATTGAGATACTCAATAAGGTTCTGTTCATCACAAAAGAGACGTAATTGACAACATAGAATCAAACAACAGACACAAATACACCAAATATGATTTAAGGAGGTGTCACTGAATAGAACTGTTAATCTAAAGACACAGTAGGGACTTCATCAGTTTAAAAGACATACCGAACCTGTTACTTATAGCCCAGAATTACTCACACAACACACAGTTGTATAATTTATTAATAACAGACGAGCGAAAAATCATCCATATTTCACCAAAAGCAATTTGCAGTAATTCTGTTTGGCTGTTCTATATAGTGTTATTTCACTGATTTAAACGCATAATTCTTTGATTTTGTTTTCATAGGGACGTGAAAATAACAAATGTTATTGCTATTCGAACAGGTCCTTTTAAATGCCTCTGCTTCTTTAAGGTATTCGCCGTTTATATAACAACATCGCCATGATTTATGGACGGAGAATAAATCCCTATATGGGTGTGTGTTGGACTGTCGATGACAAGAAGTGGTGTTGCACGTATTGTTCAAGTCCTTTTTCAATATACATATTCCGATAGTGCAAAGCGAAGTAACTGTATGGGTGGTGATGACAATATGTACCTGTTTGTTAACATTGAAACGGTTAAAACTCGGTGTTGTCTTAACTATTTTCAGCCGTACGTTATAAAGGACGAACATTCGACACACCTTTCTTTGAAAGTATTGAAAATATTTTTAATATTATGGACAACAAGTCTCTCCTAATTTGTAGGATAATCCTGTTCATAATTCATATTTTTCGACAATCAAATGTTTTTCACACACGTATGACAAATATGTTCTAATTTATCCCATTTTAAGCCTGATGAACGCAATGGACCAAAAATGAAGTATGCGCTAGGGTCACAGAAGAAAATATCGTTTCGTTGCCCGTCAAGAAACAAAACATGATGCGATCGCAAAATTGACAGAAAACCATAAGATTCCGATATGTGTCGTGTTCTGAGAAAACTGGACAAAATGCTTGTGTGTAAATTGTCATCCCAGATTAGCCTGTGCAGTCCGCACAGGCTAATCAGGGACGAAAATTTCCGCTTTTCAAATGATGTCTATTCTTAGCAAAAATACAGTTAAGGCGGAAAGTGTCGTCCCGGATTAGCCTGTGCTGATTGCACAGGCTAATCTGGGATGACACTTTACGCACAAGCATTTTGCCCAGTTTTCTTAGAACACGCAACATATGTGAATAAGAAGTTATCAATGTTAACGCATGTGGAGCATGATATCCTAGTTTTCACGGATCTCACAATATGGTTATTGAAATGTTTATGGTGCTGTCAGACAAGCTACTCTAATCTTACTCTTGAATGAGATTTTGAAAATTTCCACCGACATCTAGGTACAAACAAAGATGATCCATTAAAATCATTTACAAATCTCATACCGTATCAACCATTATAATTTTATGAAACTACCATATGTTAATAAAATGGTGAACTCGTTGTACCTACGGATAAGATGTAATGTGTTCCAACTCTTCAATATGTCAAAAGATGGCAAAATTTGTTACGGTCACCTATGTACCTAACGAATGCATTTCATGTGATATTCGTGCTCAGTATGATCGATTACTCCGAAATGGACTACACGCGACCAAAGGGCGTCTTCGTGTCTACATTGGGCGGTCTCTATTGGCTAGACCATAGCGGGGCTCGCCGGAATCTACATTCCCATTGGCTGGCTGTATCACGCAGGTCCACGCTTGAGTTCCCGGACGGCTCTCCGGTACCCGAGGTACGTCATTGGACAAAGCCAATACATAACCGATTTGTTCCTACACTGTAAGCCTTATAAATAATTCCTGACTACGGTCTCAAAAAAGCGTTTAGGGTTTAAATGAATATAATGAGTCGCAGACCTTTCAGTCGCAATATTGTTTATCAATTTAGAGCTTCTCCTAATTTCGCGATTAGTAATATTAAAAAAAGTCATGTATTTAGTTTAAGCAAAGATTCATGATCGCTATAACTCCAATAAAATATGTGCAATACTGGTAATAAGCGTCTTTAAAATATGGGGACTAGCAGTAAGTAGGGTAGGGTTGTGTCTCATATCATACCTCAACATCCGTAACTAAAAAACTTCTATAAAAGTCGTAAATAAAAATCCTATTAATTTGCTTGATTATCTGATTTAACACAATTACATTTTTATACCCGTAGAAAGTCAAATGTTTCTTTGACGTTGTAGTGAAGTGGCATGTGATGAATGATTTAATACAATATGTTGAGGGGAAAAGTAGCCTCGTTATATACTAGAGCACCATGTCACCGTGTGTACGTTTATATTCAATGCGTAAATAAATATTCAATGATGTTTATCTTATAATAGCATTTAACTACCTAGAATGCTGTATACGTGCTGAGCTTGTTTGATATGTGAGCCTTGTTCTGAGAAAACTGTGCATAATGCATGTGCGTAAAGCGTCGTCCCAGATTAGCTTGTGCAGTTCGCATAGGCTAATCCGGGACAACACTTTCCGCCTAAACTGGATTTTCGCGGAGAAAAAAACATCATTTAAACGAAAACTTCCATCAAAGCGGAAATTGTCGTCCCTGATTAGCCTGTGCGCACTGCACAGGCTAATCTGGGAGGACAGTTTACGCACAAGCAATATGCCCAGTTTCTCAGAACGCGACACATTTATAGTTACGGGCCATACATTTCCAAGTGAGATTAAGTACATATAATTAAAAATAACAACCTGCTTTTTTTCTAAATTCTCAAGGGTGACAAATCTGTGCACATCCTCGAGAACAAAAGTCGCCTCTCTTAGTTGTACACAACTACTCCAAGCGACAACCTGTACCACTTCAGTTCATGTGCATACATGGTCATGAACTTATTTTCAATAATAGAAAATTATGTGTTTTCTTTCCATTAAAAATAATTACGACGATTTAACCAGTTTCTTCGTTTCCATGTTTGTCGTGGTACACAGACGTTAATT
This sequence comes from Dreissena rostriformis, assembly GCA_007657795.1. Lineage (NCBI taxonomy): Eukaryota > Metazoa > Mollusca > Bivalvia > Myida > Dreissenidae > Dreissena > Dreissena rostriformis. Next base: position 48,067 of record VMBQ01006040.1, on the reverse strand, counting down.
TATAAAATAGATACCCCCGCCGTTTTGACAAGATTCTTTTCAATGAACTTATTACGTATCTGTTGGGTGAGCATATAAATACGAAGTCTCTGCTTCGATATAACGATAATTCTACATATGTTAATGACGAGGGATAAAAGGAATGAGCTCGACGATAAAATAATGATGAGCAGAAGCGGACTAACATGGAACAAAAACGACGTTCGACCCGGTAAACATGTTTTGTTTTTAAAACCCCATATACACCTTAACATTCTCGACAGCGACGATTTGAATAAGTGTATACGTTTTGTTTTTTCGTTTTATTATGGAAACGCCCGTGGCGGGTGACGTGCGGCGTCCATGAGAATGGTTTCCGCACATTTACAAACAGTTTAAATTAGATCATCATGACACTTGGTTTTTATGGGCTTAATACATCGGCTAAGTTCGATAACCAGCCAGATCGATAAAAGCACTTCTTAATTACGGCCCTTTAATTAAAAGAATAACCTGTATCCGCTCTCTAAGGGAAAGTTTTAACCAGATAATCCTGAAACTTTGTGAAAATGTGTGTTGGAAAATAATCTCAGTCAAATTCGATGTGTTTCCAGCTGCATGAGACACTTCTGAATTATGGCATTGAATCATAACAAAAAATGGACAAATTACCCCAACCCCGCCCCGCTTCTTTAACTCAACTAGTTTAATCGCGTAATCATCAAACTTTGTCAAAATGTTTGTGGGAATAAAATCTCGGCCAAGTACGCTAACCAGCCATATCACTTAAAGCACTTATGAATAATGGCTCTTGATTAATCTGATATTACCAAGTTCATTATGTCCGCTCTCTTGTAATAGTTGTAATCTTAAAATCATCAAACTAGACCGATAATATCAATTAGTATGATGTTCATGATGACTATGGTCTGTTGTTGTTTTTGTTTTTGTTGTTTTTGTTGATGCTGTTGGCGGCGGCGGCGACAAAGACGACGACGACGATGACGATGATGATGATGATGATGAGGAGGAGGAGGAGGAAGAGGAGGATGGTGATGATGAGGATGATGATGATGAAGAGGATGATGATGATAATGATGATGATGAGGAGGGGGAGGAGGAGGAGGATGATTATGATGAGGATGAGGAGGATGATGATGATGAGGATGATGAGGACGAGGAAGAGGATGATGAGGAGAATGAGGAGGATGATGATGATTATGATGATGGGGATGATAAGGAGGAGGAAGAGGAGGAGGATGAGGAGGAACATGAGGAGGAGGAGAAGGAGGAGGAGGAAGAGGAGGAGGAGAAAGATTATGACGACGACGACGACGACGACGACGACGACGACGACGACGACGACGAACGTAAAGTTTAAAGTGCACCCTTAGACATGATTGATTTGAAGACAGATGAGCCTACAAAGCGCAAGTTTTAAATCAACATTGGACAATAGCTTTGCAAATACTGCTTTATCATAATCCAACATTTAATAAGTTTACGAATGGTTTGCATAATTGTGTGTAAAATATGCAAGCGTAGCACTTACATGCTTTTGTCGCATCATACCGCGTATTTGCTGTGCATGAGTAGTCAGAAGATGTTTCGTTAAATATTTTACATCGCCCGGAAATATCATATGACATTAACATTTTATCTTAGCTTGAGTTTCGACACTTCCTTGTTAAAAATGGCGAAATATTTCAATGACAAAAACATGTTCTCAACTGATTTATGACTCTCATTATTTTATCAATTCACTGTGTGCTACAGTTGCTCACACGTCAACCTTTCAAGTCCGCTTTACACATTGAAACAGATAATAAACCAGACCGTCATTCGACTCGACACACGTAAAAGCGAATATCGATATAGCACTCACAGTACCTGTGGAAAACCCAATTGTTATTGTTCACATGTCATGTATAGTGGAGACTTAATTGTGTGTTCGTGTGATACATCGGGAAAAAAACTTATTTAGCGTAACAGTGTAATAAAGCATAAACTATACATGCAAATAACGACCAGGAAATCAATAGGATGGATTTTTTAAACAATGACATTTGCTGACTAGTTATCGGAGAATGACATTTGTTATTTTAAAGAAACGCTAGTATTCAAGAAAATTGTACACCAAATTAGAATATCTTGAACGCATCTCTTTCTCTTTTCGGTGCTAAGTTACGCGGCGCGTTTGTGTTACGATACAAACTATTATAATAGTATGCTTGACAAAAATGAACACATGGATTTAAAATGCTGGAAATAAATTGAAAGCTGAATTAAATTAGATGTAAATTGTCAGCGTTAATACCGGAAGAAAATTCATTCTTGGGCTTGTGGTAAACTAAATGTGCTGATTCTTAACGGGTGTACTAAACTTAAATAGTGTTAGTGTAATAAATGAGACGTTGAATCCGAGTTTGGTTATACAATATTACACTATAAATAAAAATTAGCTTACTAGTAGTGCTGAAATAGATTAGCTTACTAGTAGTGCTGAAATAGATTAGCTTACTAGTAGTGCTGAAATAGATTAGCTTATTAGTAGTGCTGAAATAGATTAGCTTACGAGTAGTGCTGAAATAGTGTTAACTGCGGATACTGTATGGACTAGGACTGTCGTGTACTGACTCAGTTTGTGTTCGTGGGCGTGTTCACTGTCCGTGCCCTTGTTCGTGTGTGTGTTCACTGCCCGTGCCTGTGTTCGTGTGTGTTCACTGTCCGTGCCTGAAATCGTCCGCTCAGCGTTCATGTGTTCAGATGAGATGGCAAATGATGACGCCAAAGTAGGGACCACCAACAAAAGCAACTCTAAAGATGTCCTCCACATTTTCAAGCGAAGCGCGTCGGAAGCCTCGATCCAGACGACAATGCAGCAGATGGAGCGGAACTACTCGAAGCTGGGAGCCAGTGGGAAAAGTCCTTCTTCCGTGCGCGTGAAGGTCGCGAGCGCTTCCGCCAGTCGAGGGAAGCTGCTCGTGGCTTCGTTGAACAATCTGGATCATTGTCTTGAAAACGGAAACGCGGCAGACGACACTGAGTTTGCGGGAAGACGAGATGTGTCGAACCCGGGAACAATCAAAGAGAAGCAGATTGTTAGTTCGAGAGGCAGTATACGCGGAGTTAAAAATAGAGTTCGCGCTGGAATTGCCACGTTTCTCGAGCAGAATGGATTTTCGGTAAGTCACAAACTGTACCATCGATTATTGAAAATCAGCCGTCAACATGCAATTTAAAAAAACTATCTCTTTCCCTATTTTGCTATTGTTGGAATTGATCCTTGACTCATAATCGATGGATTTGTACCGAGATAGAGAAAGACGCCGATGTATCGTCTTTTGTTTGTATTTACGAGGACATTGATATATTAGCAGATCTTGTGCTGTTTATTAATATTGTATGAGCAGTTGTCATAAGCCAACGCTCACACCTAAAATAATTAACCCTATTAACCGTTCGTTTGCCCTACGAGTGATGCAAATCCAATAAATCTGAAGGTTCCTTTAAATATGTATGACTCGCAAGAGAAAACATCTTTCTAGCTGTTTAAGGATAGAGTAACTGATATATGTATTTACCGCGATCTGGGAAAACGGCGTTAAATGCATGTGCGTAAAGTTTTGTCCCAGATTAGCATGTGAAGTTCGCACATGCTAATCAGGGACAACACTTACAGCCCAAACTGGAGCTTGGCTAAGAAGAGACTTCCTTACAATGAAAATAGCATAAAAGCTGAACGTGTGACTGTCGTCTCTAATAAGCCTGTGCGGACTGAACAGGCTACTATGTGCCGAAACTTTACGCAAATGCATAAAACCCCGTTTTCCCAGAGCGGGGCTTATATAATTACGAGGTCGGTTTATATATAGGTAGTGTACAATAAGCCCCATGCAAAAAACATCAGAATTCGCCGATTAGGTCTGTTTACCTGGACTAAGTCTAGAGTGTTTCTCCTCCTTATGTACCCAATGTACAGTGTTTCGTAATTTAATCATGGCGATCGTTTGCTTGATAAATCCACTGGTACTGGTGTGTCTTGTAATCGATCGATCTTTTTCGAAGTCATCTGATAGTGGTTCTATCCGAGAACGGACACATGAGTGGCAACACGACTAGCTCAGACGATGGTGTTTTAGTTAAAACCTTCAACATGTTGTAACAACTGTCATTTTTTTAATAACATCAATAAGATTTCGTATTTTATAATTACATCAGTTAAAATTCGCATTTTTTTAAAGATCATTTGGATATCGCATTTTCCCATATCTTGCAATGCAATTGTTTGGATAGTTTAGCTGCATTGTATAATTGATCTTATCTATGGCAACTTATTTATAGTCAAACATAGTTATAAACTTGTATTTAGTTGCTTTTCGTACGCTGGACAGATGTTCACAATTAAGCTGGGCATTCGCCCCAAGTAATTGTTAATGTTGCCTTTACTGATTTTGTTTAATGACTGGACTGGTTTTAATGCGGATATTACTCGCTATAAGAGTCAGTGAAATTACTCAGTCTTTGTATGTGGTCTTCGTAAACTAGGTGGACCATTAAAGCGACTTAAAAGTGCGTTCTTAAACGGACAACGAGAGATGTGTTTCTTTGATAAATAAAAAAATAAATCACTTTACCCAACTGGGTTTCAGAAACAAATGTCGAAATACACTTTTTATGTGTTCACACTCATGTGCATAAAACCCTAATTAAGAATGAAAACTAAAATATAAACATACTTACAAAGAGGCCATGTATATGCAACGACCATTAAATGAAGAGTCGTGATTTTAAGTACATGATATATTAAGTTAAGTTCTAAAATTGTGTTCAAAACGATTGATTTGCACGTTGTTTTGTATTCTCTTGTTTTAATGATTCAATTTGTATCGCATTAACATATCAAACAATTAAATGTAAGATTAATATGATAATTACTGCACTGCGTGGTAAAAACACCGGAAATAATGGATATAAACACGAATAGAATTGTACTAAATTAACATTAATTCAGCAGGTTCGTTTTAATTAAACATTTATATTCTCGTATTAATTCTTTCAACAAGATTTTACTGTATTTTAAGCTGATTTTCTTTGTGTGGTTTTACCGTAATTGTATACAGTTTATGAACTTAATAAAGGTTAATTGAACAAGTATTATTATAATTAACAGACAGTTGGTATAATAATTAAATATATTATAACCAAATGAAAGAGTTCGTGTCCATGTGACCTGTTATTTAAACTGCACGAGAGTTAAAAAGTTCACCTCAGGCCAATGTTGAACAACATGTTACATGTAATTTAAGACGATTAGACTTTGTATATAAGTGACATGAAACTAAATTGGCGGCATTGTTGGATCGCATTAAGTTGTCTAGCTTTTGAATACGGTTTGACAATGGGCATGACGTGTGAAACAATGTCTGTACAGCTGAGTATTATGTTTGACATACTTGAGGTTTAACTTTCGGTTCTGTACCTGTTCAGGTGTGCGAAGTGTGCAGGCGCGTTTAAAGTTACTAGTTCATTTGTATGAACATACATAAATTGTATCTCTATTACGGCATGTTTATCTTTTAATTCAGTTTATATGTTTAGTGTTTAGAATACAAAATCGATGTTCTGTTTCCAGTCCTATTTACATATAATTTAACAAACAAAAAACGTGGGCAAAAGGACAAAGTTTAATTTGCGATTCAGGTCACTGTTTATGGTAATTTCGATAGTTTCAATTATTAATGTCGTTGATGGCAGTGAACTGTTGATGCTGTCTTTTCACACTCCCACCAATAATATTACTGCGTTGACCGTCTGTGTATTCAAATTTGTTTTAAACGAAACGTTGTTTCAAATAACTGTTTATCACTCGTATACATTTAATTGCCCAATCGCAGTATTCAGTCAATGGTTTAAACGTTGTCATTTATTTAACAACTGTCGTGAGTGATCACGTACTCTTCGGTTCAAAGATGTTGTATGATAATATTCTGAAACAGAATAGATGCAGCTTTAACTGCTTTATATATTGCGGAACTTTAAACCGTTTTTGTAAGACGATGCACTTTGTTGTAATAGTATATTCTAAATATCTCGCCCTGAATTATTCCTGCCTGACTGGCGCCTTTTAAGATGTACACTTGAGTATTTAAACATTGCGTTTAGAGCCCCGATAAAACAAAACCAAACATGTCATAAAACCTGTTTAAATATTGATACAAGTCGATCTCAAGAACTTGCTAATACCCCCATTGAATGCGAACAGAAGGACGTAATTATTTTTTTGTAGATGCAGTTTCATCTTCACGAGAATTGTATTTTTGCGTCATATTTGCCTGGGGGTAAGGATGTTAAAGACAATACAGATATATGGGTAAAACCTGTTATCATTTTGTACAAACGAGGGATTTATGATGGTCCCTAAGCATGGGCGTAACTATAACCATAGTCGGGTTAACCCAAGTATGGACGTTTATTAATCTTAAAACTTACAAGAAAAAAAGCGTTGAGCTATACCCTGACACTTATGTTTGTCGCGTTCTGATAAAAGTGGGCATAATGCATGTGTGTAAAGTGACATATGTCATAAAAGCGGAAAGTGTCGCCCCTGATTAGCCTGTGCGGACTGCACAGGCTAATCTGAGACGATACTTTACACACATGCATTATGCCCAGTTGTCTCAGAACGCGACTCTATTTTTAAAACAATAATGAAAAATGCTATTATTACGATTTAGTTTTACTATAAAACGAATCTTTTACACAACATCAATGTTTATTTTATTTTTATCTCGACTTTTCACCGAATACTTCGAGCTATACTGCTCACCCATTTGTCGGCGACACCGTCGGCGTCTGGTTATGGTAAACGTGCTACATTTTCATATCAAGTGATTTTTTACCTGGGAGTCCCGGGTCCTGGACTCACAAAAACTTCTGGGGATGCAAAGTTTCGAATAATGTGAGTCGCAAAAATGTTTCACTGACCAAGACCTATAACTTTGAGCAGCTTAGGAGGTTGGCCCCTTTTGAAAATATTAAAGTCCGGTTGAGGTTTGCGTGCAAGATGAAATTTTATATGCAGAAATTTAGGTTAATGTTTGCGTGCAACAAGTACATATCTCTTTAACTACTACATACATTTAGTTGAAACTTCACACATGTCTTTAAAGTCATCATCCGAGGTCACAGTCCAAGGCCCATACCTTTAACCTGCAATTTAACAGAAGTATTCCATTTTTTGTACTTTGGTCATTTTTTTTGTAGATATCGTAAAGTTCAGGTTTAATTTCGTGTATTACGTACTATGTAATTATCAAAGATGTTCATCGTAGGTCTTCACAGTCATTGTATCCGGTTACTTACAGATGTACATACCACTATCAAAGCGGGAGAGTCTTGTGGCAGCTCTTGTTAGTAATTGAGCATCGCTCTGTGAAAAAAGGGGGTTAAATGCATATGCGTAAAGTGTCGTCCCAGATTAGCCTGTTCGGACTGCACAGGCTAACCAGGGACGACACTTTACGCACATACATTACCCCCCCCATCCCCTTTTCACAGAGCGCGGCCCAACTGTATTTATTTCCTTGACACTTTCACCTCAACTATCTGACCGTTTATTCAGGGACATGCTGAAAAGCGTCTAGATTTTCAACTACACAATTTCCTGTTAATTTAAATTTATGGAGATCTATGGGAAGACAGGGTCAGTATATAAACTCTTATTCTTAAAATGTACGTTATTATTGATGCATATAAGGAAAAACAAACAGGAAATCCAACTAGCGTTCGTTAAGCCGATACTGGCTTTTTCTTGTAAGACCAGGACTGAACAGTCTGGCAAAGTTTGACCGATATAAACTCCTTATGAGCAGACGACCGTGAGAAATACATAATTTATCGTTAATGATAATCCTAATAGGTCATTTGTGTTATGAAAACTGCCTATAAGAACAATATAAACTCGTAGATTTACTCATCTGTAGCAAATGGTATTAATTGCTATTTAAACTTGATATAAACTTAAGATGGATGAGATTGTATTGACACAATGGCCTTTACATAAGCGGGCTTTATTTCATATCATAATGTTATATTCGTATCAGGTAAATGTGTTGACCCATGTTCAAGTTAAATGAATGCCATCAAAGTAACATCTATAATCATATCGACATCTGACATAATTTACTCATACAAACTGAACCTGATGATTAAATGACAATTCACTTTGAAGTGAAGTTTATTGCTGAAAAATAGTTTAGCCCACAAGGTGCCCATGATGAGCTATAGTGGTCAGTCTATGTCCTGCGTCCGTCGTTCTGTTTCGAGCGTCTTGGAATGTTCGTCGTTCGACTATAGAGGCCACGTTTTTGTGCAATCGTGATGAAACTTTCTCAGAATTTTGACAATATCGATACCTTCTTTGAATCTGGGCAACTTGCGTCCAAAACCTAGGTCACCACGTCAATTCTTAGGGGGGAAAAACTTGTAACAATTATTGAGACCACAATTTAGACTCAATTATGACGTAACTTGGTATGAATCTTCATTTGGAAAATATGTAGGCTTAGTTGAATCTTGTACAGTTGTGTCAAAACAAAACTTTGGTTAGAAAACCACGGTACCCTCTTTAGAGGCCACATTTATGACTCAGTTTCGATGAAACTTCGTCACAATGATTTTCTGAACAAAGTCAAGTCCATGATTGAATCTGGGTCAAACGTGTACAATAAAATCAGGTAAGCACTTTTGTTAAGAAACTGACGATAGTGTTTAACTAGTTTTGAATTAACATGTTTTACGACAACATTAAACTGAAGTCTCTACGTAACATAAAATATCAATAATTAAACCTATTTTCTCTAATGACTCTGATCGTTTAGTGCCATTTAACTTGTTATGAATAGTATTCTTTGCGTTTGAAATATATGTAAAAAATATTGTAAAACACTTTGTCCAAATCATAAATGTATCCAGCATGGATTGATTTTCAAATGTATTACTATGCAGACATGACAAGCATTACGAGACCATGTATTGCGCTCAAGTACCAGGTCCGTAGGTCATGGTCACATTTCAATTTCAAAGCACAAATAAAAGAAAACAATTCATTACTTTTTGTCTTGGGCATACGTTTTATATCATTGACAGATTTTGAAAAAAATACATCAGAGGACGAATTGTCACGCCTAAGAACCATATTTCTAGAAGTAAAAATGAAGTCATAAATCAAGGTCAAGTATAAAAAATAATATATCAGTCTTTAACAATATGTCCTTAGCATAGCAGTGTCCATCTGAAATCGATATCTAAATATTAGATTGATTTGCAGATGAAATGTGATGATTATGGTGATATTGAGTATATTAAAGGTCACAATTCAAGTTCAAAGGTCACATAGCAAAAACAATAAAAATCCACTCCTTTTAGACTTTGTGCAATCTTAACCTTAAAGGCTTTGTGACTATCACACTTTTGTTGTCAATGTTTTAAGGAAGTGTCTGTTTTGATCCTATCAGGACTATCCGTTGTTTATCAGTCCTGTTGGCGATTTTAGTCAAGTGACATTCAACCTCGCGCGCTTGCAAGTGGCTCGACAAATAACGCTATCTGAACGCAATCACGCTCCGGAGTTTATTGTTAGGAAATTGTATCAATCATGCGAATAATTAAGTCGTTATTTGTACAATGAATACTTATATTGTTCGTGACTTATATGTCTTCATAGATTTTGTGCGCACAGTAGATTAGATCAAACGTGTTTTTAGTTGGAAATCTAATATCTTTACAACACATATAAGAGCAACACTTTTAATGTGATTCTTATCGATTTCTTTTGAAACAAGCATATTCATCGACATGATTGCCCGTGGGGCGTCACGTTAATGCTGACACTCGTCCACCGTCCATGTTAATCCTTACGTAAATTGTATTCTTTGTTCCTCTTTAAAAGTTACACAAAACATATTTATGAAAGATAATCATTAATTACCAACACGTTGTTAAAGATAGTATGATGTCGAGCTTTTCTCCAAGAGATCCAATATATGATCCTTACCAAATGAGCTTTTTCAAGATTTTATATAAACACCAATGACTGGTTATTCTTAAAGGGTCTCTGTTTGCCTTTAAGGACTTTCGATACAGTAAAGCTGACAAAAATGGCTTAAATTAAACGTGTAGGTCTGTTTCAAAATACAAAAGCCCTACAATTTCGTGACAAATCCAAACACGGCGAACACGTGTAGCACACCTTCCAAATATTCCAATTAGCCGTCTGCCGTCACAGGTCGTCTGCGGCCAAGTCCCGTCTGCTGTCATGAAATATTCACGGACGCTGGATCGATAATCATTCATTTCACAGCAGGTTAGGGAATGAGACGAATTAAGCACTCGAACACTCAAGTAAGGTTGAAGGAACATTGCGTACGTCCGAATAATAAGAAATATTAATTATACAAATGCATTATAAATTTATCAGACTGTAATTCTTAACCATTACCGTACAATGTATTATGTTGACCCTTGACTGCACATAATGAGGATTTGTACTCAAGTAAACAATGTGTGTGTGATGTGTGGTATTTTATTCATTCGCGTACGGATGAGAGCAGAACAAAATGAAGACATTTTTGTTGTGTTAGGTTAATCGATGATATAAAGTCAATTGGACATTTAATTTGTATATTTGATAAAATAAACAGTGTCCGTGCATCAGTTTATATTAGGCAAGTTAACTGCGATAAAATTCAAGTAACATGACTATTCCATCAAACATGTTCATTTAAGGAGTATAACCAGATAGTCATACATTTTTTCTTAAAATAATAGTAATAATATTATTAATATTTAGTATGTTTAAAAATAAAACTGTGTGTATCTTTTAAATTTGCCATCTTATGGAACAAACAAAAAAGAACGCATTGCAATCTATAATGTAGTTAGGTTGTTAAACACTTAACATCATTTTATTTAAATACAAAGCTGATGACGCCTCTTTTAAAACCCAGGAGTGAACATTCGCTTTTTTCCGTTCAAACCACACTTTTTTTCTTCAAAAAGAGAATATAAACGTTCATCAGAAACAGAGATTATTGAAAATACGTTGAATTCGATGAACTGAAGTGATTAATTCGATGAACTGAAGTGATTAATTCGATGGACTGAAGTGATTAATTTGAAATTTTTAATCAAGCAAATCAAGTACCAGATCATTCTGCAGACATTCATTATTGAGCCTCGTTCTGAGAAAAACGTGGTTAAATGCATGTGCGTAAAGTATCGTCCCAGATAAGACTGTGCAGTCCGCAATCAGGGACGATACTTTCCGCTTCTACGGAACTTTACGTTTAAAGGAAGTCTCTTCTAAACGAAAATCACGTCTTTGCGGATAGTTTCGCCCCTGATTAGCCTGGGCGAACTTCACAGGCTAACCTGGGACTACTCTTTACGCACATGCATTAAACGCGTTTTCACAGAGCGAGGCTCATGTCTATTCAATACATTAATACCTGAACATTTAGTTTTTTTCATATTACAATGTAAGGTGGTGATGTTCATTTCTTTCCAAAGACGCGATAAAGCCATTTGAATGCGATGCGGTTAAATCAATTTTATCAATAAATTACCATCATTTCGCGGCTAAAACTCTCAGTCACGCCCTTTGAAATATCAGCTTTCTTGAATATTACATAAAATAAGTTCTCGGCTTTTCATCTTGACGATCCGCTAATAAGCATCAATCGTATGGAGACGTACCTGATGATAATCAATAAAACACACACACATCCATTATGTTTACGATAATGGCAAATTTTTGCTGACTTTGCGATGAAAAGTGCATTCATCATTTCATCAAATATTGAACACATTCTTGGTACCGTCTGTTGCTTCTATGCCATCCTATATTTGACCATGAATACTGTTGGTATACTGATTCGATTAAATGTTTACAACACGTTCCTGTTTGTTTTAGTGTCGTGCGACGCATCGGCGATTGATTTATCAACTATGACTTTAAGAATACACGTTCAAATCTGTAATAAACTGTTAGCAATGCTATACATTGCATTGGTTTCACCAGATGCTTCATTTTAGCAGTTTAATGTAATCCCCGTAAGCAATTCGTCATGGTGTTTGTATTCCGAGAATTATATTATTAAACAGCTTATTCATTACAGCAGGATAATCGGGTTTTCTATTTATACTATGTCCGTGTAAGTGAAAATTGCAACACAATTTTCTGTTTATAACAATGAAGGCAATACTTTGTTTCTTGTGATTTTTTTGTGAAAAGTGAAATATTTTTAACAGATATAATATACCTTTACCTGGGCACTGTGTGCGGAAAATGTCCATTGTATTTTCAAATAACATGGCGTGGCAAGATATGACGCAGTGTCACTCGCTTAAGGCAGGTCTCTTGTTTTAAGTTAAAGATCACACTTTAATCTCAAGGTCAAATATAAGACATCATCCCCAAACAGATTGTAAAGAGCACAGCTTTGTCAAGCATTGATGGAATGTCAAATAGCTTGGCAGAGGTAACAAACATGATAAGTGGAAGTGCAAGAATCCATGTAGGTCCTGAGAGCAGAAAACTGGGCATAATGCTTGTGCGTAAATTGTCATCCCAGATTAGCCTGTGCAGTTCGCAGAGGCTAATCAGGGACGACAATTTCCGCTTTTATGGAATTTTTCGTTTGAATGATGTCTCTTCTTAGCGAAAATCCAGTTTAGGCGGAATGTTTCGTCCCTGATTAACCTGTGCGGACTGCACAGGCTAATCTGGGATGACACTTTACGCACATGCATTTTGTCCAGTTTTCTCAAAGCGCGACTCAATAAATGAATCAACGACTTCGGTATGATTCAAAATCAAAAGCTTGTATATACTTGTGAAGCTGAATAAGCTTCAAGTGATATCAGACAAAGAAGTGGAATTAATCCTTAAAGCTTTATGTTCGTCAAACATTGGTGAGCGTATCTTTTGAGAGCAAAAACAATATTAAATGATATATTAGGTAGGTAAAGAAATATTCGTTCATAGAAGAGGGCTATACTTCGCTGTAAGTAAAGCACAACCCACGAGTTTTAAGTTATTGCAAATAAATGTGAAGTGTACATCGGCATTTAAGATTGTATTTCATGCAAGCTTTATGAAAAACAAACATCTTAAATCCTCGTGTATAGCGAAACTCAAATGAGGTAAGCCCTTGTTTGTCGTTTGCTCATATTTGCAATAAAATATATGAAATTTCTTATCGATCTAATTGATATGATGTCGTACATATCTCAGGTTTTGCAATTTAATGTTGACCCGTGCGTACCATCTCCAACTGGTCTAATAGATGAAACTCGAATGTAGTGCTACTTTTGATATGAAGCTAACCCGCTTACACACCATATCGTCGACCAAAGCCCAAGATGTGCTATATCCCATACTTTCATCCTTTTTTTCTTGCTTTTAAATAAGAATCAAAATGACTCAATAAAGGCTATGCACTAACGTTGCTTCTTTCGGTAATACTATTTAGAGATTGTATTAAGTATTGACTGTCCCTGTATTATTTGTGAGTGTTTGGGGTTAACGCAATTAATAGGCGTTACCTTGTGATAAAGCAAGGCTCGTGGGTGTTGAGAACCGATGAGGTATTGAAAACCGACATGCGTTGCTACTTAATAACTCGTGTTAGATGCGCGTTCCGTTGACTATGCGTGGTCGACCTACTGGCCACTGCAATAAGCTAACACTCACGCGCATTGTAAAATGTTGAAACATAATACTCTTTGTTAATCAAGCACGATATCATACATTATATTATTTCTAATACATATGATGCATTTTGAACATTTTATTTTATTATTAGATTTTGGAAACTCTTCTTTTTGGAGTTATCACAACTATAAATCTGTTTTGATTGTAACATACGGCTTAAACGATATTAACGCGTGCATGAGGGGATCAACATGTTATCGCAATGATGTTCATCACACAGTTTAACATATCGAATAGTATCGTCGTCATCAGACATAAATACCTGGGCAAGATAGCCTTATCAAGAACTGTGTAACAATGAAATCATATTCAATTTGATTTTATCTATGGCTTCCCCACCTATCTTAACGTTTGTCACTGGTCATGAATTGCCATAGCGAACTTGTTTTTCGATGTCCGGACGTAGATAAATCGATATATACATTATACCAATAGCCATCACAGCTTCAAAGTCTGACAAGTGATTTATTGATTGTCGATTATTGTACACGTAGCACGATGATCCTAGACATACCGACGAAACTTGAGATGATGATGAAATTGATGATTATAATTTCGACAACGACGACGACAATTGTGACGACGATGATGATGATGATGGTGATGATGATGATGATGATGATGATGATGATGATGATGATGATGATGATGATGATGATTATAATGATGATTATTATAATTATGATTTTTGGCGGTGGTGGTGTTGTTGTTGTTGCTGATGATGTTGTTGTAAGTGTTGTTTTTTGTTGTTGCTGATTCTGCTGATGTTGTTTTTATTGTTTTTGTTGTTATTGCTGTTGCTATTATTGTTATGGGAATGATGACGATGATGATGATGATGCTGTTGACGATGAAGGTGACGATGATCATAAATATTGATGATTATGTTCGTGTCGATCATAATCCGAATAATATATATATAATGGTACAAACTATCTTATTACGTTATTGTGAAAAGATTCTTTGGCATCTTCTAAATATAATCACAGGCAAGCTTAAGTATGTCCGAGTTTTTGGTTAGTAATAATTACCTAAGCAGAGACCAACATGTGGACGCAGTGCTAACAGTGTCAGGTGAACCCGAGTTTGTATCTTCAGCTAACATGCTTGTAACGTATTGATCGGAACCAGTTCCGTCTAAACCCATTAGCCAGTGCGTTATCGTGACACAAACAAGATATCAAATGTTCACGTTTCTCCGATCTAGAGCTTATAGCGTCTGATAAGGTGATAGCACAGTTCAATATTACGTCGACGCTTTTTACACATGTTTCTGATCCTTTGTTATCGGATGTGTTATGTATACACTGTTTAATGTAAACATCATATGTGCCGTATGTAATACTATGTAAATAACTCTTGCATCAACTTCAGATTTAATATTGTGGAATGTCAAGAAACATAACTACATTTATATAGACACATTGTGACAAAATATTTGTACATGTTTTTTTCAAATGACTCAGTATCACATACGTTTGTGCATAAATTTCATGTCCATGTTTTACAATAATATGTCATCTCTGTGCATGCTCATGCAACAATAATATGACATTACGGAATCTGAGAATGTAAATGAGCCTGTCAGAGGGTAAACCGGACTTAATTCATATACGTTAAATGTCGTCCGAGATTAGCCTGTACAGTCTGCACAGGCTAATCCGGAACGACACTTCCCGCTTTTATGGAATTTTTCGTTGACAGTAAATCTGTTTAAACGAAAATCTACTGTAGGCGGAAAGTGTCGTCCTGCGAGCTGCATAGGCTAATCTGGGACGATACTTTGCGCACATGCATTCAGCAAAGTTTTCCTAGATACCGACTCAGTTATATATACTGTGAGCAGCTTTTAGCAGAAGTATGCCCCCTTTGTACCTTTTAAAGTCCGGTTACGGTTTGCTTGCAAGAAGAAATTGTAAATGCAGGAAATGTAGGTAATATTTGCGTGCAACATGTACATATCTGTGTAACTACAACATCTATGCAATTGAAACTGCACACTTGTCTTTGAGATCATCATCCGAGTCAACAGACCAAGGGCCCATAACTCTTACTTGCAATTTAACAGAAGTATTCATCCTTTTTTAGTTTGGTCATTTTTCTTTTAGAAATCTTAATTTTCAGGTTTAATTTCACATGTCATTTTCTATGTAGCTTTCATAGATATTCACCCTCTAGTAGGGTTTCACAGTCATGCTAGCAGGTTACTGACAGGAAATGTATATTACACTATCAAAGCGGAAGAGTCTTGGGACAGCTCTTGTTTGTAATTATATTTATTTCCTTGACATCTTTCACCTCAACTATCTAACCGATTATTCAGGGACATGCTAAACAGCGTCTAGATTTTCAACTTCACAATTTTCTGTTATTTTAAACTTATGGTGATCTATGGGAAGACAGGGTCAGTATATACACTCTTAAACTTAAAATGTACGTTATTATTGATGCATATAAGGAAAACAAGGCTTGTCACCATAGGATGACTTATGCCCCCTTTTTCAACATGTTTCTAAACCTAAACGCAAAGTGTTTTCCACATTTTTCGAAACCTAAACGGCAAGTGTGACGCAATTTCAGACGGACAGACAGACGGACGGACAGTGCGATGACGATATGCCCACCTTCGGGAGCATACAAAAATAGGAAATACAAATAGCGTTCGTTGACCCGAGACTGGCTTTTTCTTGTAGTAGTAATATCTAAAATGAACAGTCTTGCCTTCTTAACAGCAAAGTTTGACCGATTTAAACTCCTTATGAGCAGACGACCGTGAGAAAGATTTAATTTATCGTTAATGATAATCCCAATAGGTCATCTGTTTTATGTATTCTGCTGACTAGAACAATATAAATTCGTAGATTTACTCATCTGTAGAAGATGATATTAATTGGTATTTAAACTTCATTACAACTTTAGGTCCATGACATTGTCTTGACACAATAACCTTAACGTTCACGGGTTTTGATAATTTTATAATGTTACAATCGTATCAGGTAAATGTATTGACCTATGTTCCATAAAAATGACTGACATCAGTGTAACATAGTATACTCACATCGACATCTAATATAATTAACTCAATCAAACTGAGCTGTAAAATTGTTTCGTGCGTCGTGCGTCGTGCGACGTCAAGTTTATCACTTGTTTCTGAACGTCATATAAAATCATTTTTGTTCACCTTATTTCTCTACTGTCTCTGAGCGTTGAGTGCCATGTTACTTGTTTTTATATATATATATATATAGGATCTGGCATGAGTTGTAATATCATACCATATTTTATTAAACGAGTTCAGGAATTTTGTTAGTAAGCGAGCCTTTGGCGAGCTTACTAACGAATTTCCTGGACGAGTTTAATAAAATATGGTATGATATGACAACGAGTGTCAAACCTTTTTTATCACATGCTTTTAAATGAGCAAATTAAATAAATGTGTACGCAAACATAATGATAAATCCCGAATGTTGTTTACATTTCGTGACGTCATTTGACGTTGCAACGTCATTTCAGCAAAATAACAAAATGCGATTGGTCAATAAACGAAAACTAAGCCAATGAAAACGCTTAAAAAGTATATTACACATATATTACACATGTGTAATATATAGAGAATAACAGGTTACTGCCTGATCTTTTTGTAATATATCAGGCAAGGCTTAGAATAATATTACGGCGAGGCTTGCCGAGCCGTAATTTATTTCGTGCCAAGCCTATATTACAAAAAGATCAGGCAGTTACCTGTTTTTCTGTTTATCATACCTCTCTCTAAGTCCCCGTTTTAAAAGAAATAATTAAAACAAAATCGCTACGACGCTGCATTTTTAGCGGGAATGAATATGATCGTTGACGTTTGACTTGTTACTTATGACGTCATGAGCACTTGCGCTTAATATTTGTAAAATATGTTTTTCGCTGTTTTGTTTGCTTTTTGTGTCTAAAATATATTACACCCTGGTATCAAAGTGTTTGTTTTGTTGAATCTGATTTTATTTTTACTAAACATGATGACTTTATAGTTCATTCCGAGTTAAATGACTTACATCCAAACATCGACTGATTTAACAACTTCCTGTCGAACATGACGTCATCAGCGTTTAACCATTCATTTAAATTATTTGGCAAATACGTTTTTTGCTGTTTGTGTTGCTTTCTGTGGATAAAATGTTATACATCTTGGCATCAAATTGTTTGTTTTGATGAATCTGATTATTTTTTAACAATAACATATAACTTCTTTGTTAAGTCTTAGTAATATGACACATCGACTGATATAAGAACTTCCTGTTGAACATGATATAAAAAAATATATCATGCAACGCTATATCAGTCAGATATCAATGTGGTATGATAAAAAAAAAATATGTTATGGTTATATTACATGGGAAACAGCGTATGGCACGTGATAAAATATTCTTTGTGTGTGAAATGTATTCAAAACAATAATTAAACACTTTGTACGAGTCATAGCTGTATCCAGCATGGGTGGATTTTTGTCCCCTACCGGTTTCACCGGAGGGGACTTACGGTTTGCGCTCTGTGTGTGTCAGTCTGTCCGTCACACTTTTCTGGATCCTGCGATAACTTTAAAAGTTCTTCATATTTTTTCATGAAACTTGAAACATAGATAGATGGCAATATGAACATTATGCACGTCATTTCATTTTGTTCCTACGTCAAAAATGTTGGTTGCTATGGCAAAACAAAAAATCTGATAATGGTGGAACCGGTAGGGGACATCATTGCTTGGCAATAGCTTGTTTAATATATTTCTTTGCAAACATGACACGCATTACGAGACCATGTATTGCGCTCAAGAACCAGGTCCGTAGGTCATGGTCACATTTAAATGTCAAAGGTCAAATAAAAGGAGTCAACTCACAAGACTTAGTCTCGAGCATACTTATAGAATTGTAGGATTGTTTTTAGACATCAGAAGACGTAGTGTCATGCTAAGAACCAGGTGAAATATAAAAGGTCAAGGTATAGTATCAAACATAAGAAATCAGCATTTTACAATATTTCTGCAGCATAGTGTTTTCCACTAGAAATCGATATCCAAATGACGGATTTATTTTGAGATAAAATGTGATGTCTATGACTATCAAATCTTAAGGTCACAATTAAAGGTCAAAGGTCATATATGAAAAAAAAAATAATCCACTCCGTTTAGACTGTGTGCAATCTTTACCTAAAGATCTTTGTGACAATGACACTTGTGTTGTCAATGTTTTTAGGAAGTGTCTGCTTCAATCCTATCAGGCCTATCAGTAGTTTATTAGCCCTGTTTGCGATTTAAGTCACGTGACATTCAACCTCGCGCGCTTGCAAGTGGTTCGACAAATAACGCTATTTGCACGCAATCACGCGCCGGAGTTTATCGTTATGAACTATTTTATCAATTAATAAAGTTCAAAATTGGTACAGTGCATGAATAATACAGTTCATGACTAATGCGTATGCATATATATAGTGTGCACACAGCATGTGCGATCAAATTGGTGAATATTTTGGCCAAATAAAAAAAAACATTACCAAATGGGCGAAATCTTGACACGGAATGAAAATTTATAACGAGGATGTTTTTTTGTTGAAAATCTGATATCCTTCTAACGAATAAAAAAAAAGGAATTCTTATCGATTACTTTTTAAACAAGCATATTCAGCGCCATGCCTGTTTGATCCTAATTAAATGAGCTTTTTCCAGACTTTAAAAACTGACACCAAGTACTTGTTATTTTCAAATGGTCTCTGTTAGTCCTTTGGGGCTTTCAATGCAATCGAACTAAAAAAAATATGCTTAATCTTACTAAACATATAGGTCTGTTTACAAATAAATAAGACGTTATCATTTCGTGACAAATCACAACACGGCGCACACTCATAGCACACCTTTCCAAATTTCCAATTAGCCGTCTGCCGTCACAGGTCGTCTGCGGCTAAGTCCCGTCTGCTGTCATGAAATATTCATGGACGCTGGATCGATAATCATTCATTTCACAGCAGGTTAGGGAATTAGACGAGTTAAGCGCTCTAACAACTAAGCACACAAGTAAGGTAAAAGGGACATTGCGTACGTCCGAATAATAAGAAATATTAATTGTACAAATGCATTATACATTTATCAGTCAGTAATTCTTTACTATAACTGTATAATGTTTAATGTTCGCTCATGACTGCAAATACTGAAATTGTGTACTCAAGTAAACGATGTGGGTGTGATATGTGGTATTATATGTGTATGCATTCGCGTACGGTTTGAGAGCAGAACAAAATGAAGACATGTTTCTTGTGTTAGGTTGATCGATGATAAAGTCAATGAGATATTTAATTTTTATATTTGATAAAATAAACAGTGTCCGTGCATCAATCTATATTAGGCAAGTATACTGCGATAATTTTCTAGAATCATTACCATTCCACCGAACACATTCATTTAAGTAGTATTACCAGATGTTCATATATGTGTTCTTAAAAAAATAATATTAATAGTATGTGTTCTTAAAATAATAGTATTAATATTATTAATATTTAGTAGGTTTAAAAATAAAACTGTGTAGTTATCTTTTATATTAGCCAATTTATGGAACAAACAAAACAGAACGAATTGGAATCGGTAATATAGTTACGTTTTTGAAAACTCAGCATTGAATTATTTCAATACAAAGGCGATGACGTCACGTTTAAAACTCAGGGGCCCGTCTTATCAAACATCGTACGACATTCTCACCTTACGATGCAATTTTCAAAGCTCCATAAATATGTTTCCGTCACATATATAATTACTTTTGTTGAATATTTCCACTCATTTCCAAAGTAGTTGTCAAATATCCTTTATATTTGAAACATACAGATCATAATCACTTACATTCTAAATTACAAAATTCAATCGTAAGTTAACATTGTCGTACGGTCTTTGATAAGATGGACCCCAGGAGTGTACATCGCTATTTCCCGTTCATACCAACCTTTAGTTTCCGCTCAGTTCGCGTTCATCAGAACCAGTGCTTATTGAAAATACGTTAAAATCGATGAACTGAAGTGATTAATTTTCCGTTTATAATCTAGCAATTCAATAAGTACCAGATGCATTTTGCAGGCATTCATCATTGAGCCTCTTTCTGAGAAAACGTGGTTTGATGCATGTGCGTTAAGTGTCGTCCCAGATTAGACTGTGCAGTTCACAATCAGGGACGATACTTTCCGCTTCTACGGAATTTCTTGCATAAAGGAAGTCTCTTCTAAACGAAAATCTAGTCTTGGCGGAAAGTGTCGCCCCTGATTAGCCTGTGTGGACTGCACAGGCTAATTTGGGACGGCACTTTACGCATATGCATTAAACCCTGTTTTCCCAGAGCGTGGCTCATAACAATTCAATACATTAATGCAATATCACTTAGTCTTTCATATAACCATGTAAGGTGGTGATGTTCCGGTTCCTTTACAAAGACGCGTTAAAGGGACCTGTTCACAGATTTTGGCATGTTTTGAAGTTTGTCATTAAATGCTTTAAATTGATAAATATAAACATCAGAACTAAAGAGCTACAATATAAGTCCAAAAATAAAAGTAAAAAAAAAAAAGAGAAAAAAAGTTAACCACACCAGGGCTCGAACCACTGACGCATGGAGTAAACGCCAAGCGCCGAAACCACTCAGCCATCCGTCTTCACGTGTGAATGTGTGTAGTTCAGAGTTTATGTTCTGGTCATCGTTGAGTCTTTACGACTACATTATGTGCGGACCTGACCATCCGTCTTCACATGGGTTGCCATTTATTTTATACTTTGTTTAACTATCCACGCGTTGTCACAAAATATAACGATAAAACAAGAAATCGAAATTTGCAGATTGTTTCGCGTCTGAGACGCTTTATAATTTTATCAATTTCTAACAATGATATTTTCGTAAACGAAAGTATATTTTCAGTATAAATCTGTGGCATAAGTGTTATTTCGCACCGTGATGTAAATTGTTAATTTATTTCTTGAATCTGTGACAAAAAGTTGCAAAATTCTCATTTTGATAAACTGTAAACTAAAAGCCATTTCAATGCGATGCGGTTAAATCAATTTTATCAGCAAATTGCCATCATTTCGGCTAACACTCTCGGTCACGCCCTTGGAGATCTCCGCTATCTTTAATATTTCATATTATAAGTACTCGGCTTTTCATATTGTCGATTCGCTAATAAGCAGATGCCGTATGGAGACGTGCCTGATGATAATCAATAAAACACACACATCCATTATGTAAACGATAATGGCATTTTTTGCTGACTTTGCGATGAAAAGCACATTCATCCTTTCATCAAATATTGAACACATACTTGTGATACCGTCTGTTGCGTCTATACCATCCTATATTCGTCCATGAATATAGTTGGTATACTGATTCGATTAAATGTTAACATCAGTTCCTGTTTGTTTTAGTTGTTTCGTGCGATGCATCGGCGATTGATTTATCAACTATGACTTAATGAATACAGTTACGAGCTCAAATGACTATGCATGCACACACGTTAAGGCTTTGTAAATATTAATCAAAACGTCTGAGACACCACAACGCAACAGGAATAAACATCATGCGAGACACAACACGACCCAACAAAACACGAAGCGACACGATACAACACAACACAACGCGACACGATACGACCCAACACGACGCGACACGATACGACCAAACACGACACGATACGACCCAAAACTACGTGACAGGATCCGACCCAACCAGACACGATACGACGCGACACGATACGACCAAACACGACACGATAGGACCTAACACAATACGACGCGATACAATACGGCCCAACACGATACGATACGACCCAACACGTTGCGACTGAACACGATTCGACACTATACGACCCAACACAGCACGACGCGACACGATACGATCCAACACAACTCGAAACGACATGGTAAGACCCACCACACACGACGCGCAGCGATACGACCCAACACAACACGGCGCGACACGATATGACCAAAAACCACATGACCAAACACAACCTGACCCAACACAACACGACGCGACACCATACGACACAAATCGCAAATTTAAGCCGACAATATATAATCGTTGCTATGTGATACGACACACGAACCGGCACACTTTAACGTGACACGCCGCGAATAGACTTGAAAAACCACGGCAACCATCGCATTGCTCCACGACATGATCCGACGCACTTCAACACACCACAATTTAAATTGACACATCACGGCATGAAATGATTCGAAAAACCACGACACGACATGAACTGACAAACCACGAAACGACACGAAGCAGCAAACCACGACACGAGTCATAGGTATCGACACGACATAAGCCGAAAAGACACGAAATAATTCGTCAAACCACGACACGAACCGACAAACCACGACATGAACCGACATATCACGACATGAGCCGACAAATCACGACATGAGCCGACATATCACATGAGCAGACACATCACGACATAGGCCGACACATCACAACGTTGACCGAAAAACAACGACTATTCACGATTTGACATGACAATACATCACGACACGACAAAACCAAACTAACCCGGTCTTAATACGATTATCCGAACAAACCTACATTTTCTTTACTTTCAAGTGCAAATGTTCCGATCGTAGGAAATGCACTTTTAGCAACGCTATAAAATATATATTTATCACAATATGCTTCATAGTAGCTAAGGAAAACACAGAAATACATTGTACTCAAAAACATGTTTAATAAGATCTCCGTAAATAATGCGACATGGTATTTGTACTTGAAGAAGTATAGGATTCAACGGCTTATTCATTACAGCAAGGATAATCGATTTATACTATTTCCGTGTTCTTGAAAATAGCAACACAATTTTATATTAATAAAAATGAAGGCAAAACGTTGTTTTGTGTTTTTCTTTGTATGAAATAGAAAAAGATTGTATTGCATATTTGTGCACGTGATTTATCTGTTTTGTGATTATAAACATGTAACAAAATAGTTTAATCATTTTCCGCATCACAACTTTGCCCATCATTGTTGCATGGTCTAGATACTTGGGAGAAGTGATATACATCAGGAGAACTTAAAAGAACTCTGCCTCCAGCCACAATTCACTGTCAAACTTTGTTTACAATATACCTTTACCTGCGCAATTTCTCCGTAGCATGTTCATGTGCAATATGAATGTACATGTAATTTCAAACAACGTGATATAATTGATTAGCGATACATGACGGAGTGTCGAACGCATAACCCAGGTCTCTAGTTTTAAGTTGAAGCTCACGGTCAAATATAAGACATCAATCCTAAACAGATTGTCAAGAGAATAGCTTTGTCAAGCATTGATGGAATTTCAAATAGCTTGGCAGAAGTGACAAGCATGATGAATGGAAGTGCAAGAACTCACGTAGGTCCTTAATTAGATCAGCTCAATTAATATAGCCACGACTTCGATATGATTCAAAATCAAAAGCCTGTATATACTTGTGAAGCAGAATAAGCTTCAAGTGATATCAGACTAAGAAGTGAAATTCATCGTTAAAGCTTTATGTTCGTCAAACATTGGTGAGCGTATCTTTTGAGAGCAAAAACAATATCAAATGATATATAAGGTACGTAAAGGCAATAGTCGTTCATAGAAGAGGGTCATACTTCGCTGTAAGTAAAGCACAACTCGCGAGTCTTAAGTTATTGTAAATAAATGCGAAGTGTACATCGACATTAAAGATTGTATTACATGCAAGCTTTATGAAAAACAAATATCTTAAATCCTCTTGTATAGCAAAACTCAAATGCGGTAAGCCCTTGTTTATCGTATGCTAATATGTGCAATAAAATATTTGAAATTTCTTATCGATCTAATTGATATGATGTCTTACATCATCTTAGGTTTTGCAATTTAGGTGGACTCGTGCGTACCATCTTCAAGTGATCTAATAGATGAGACGCAAATGAAGTGCTTCTTTTTTATAAAGGGCTAAACCGCTTAAAGATATTGCTTTATTTACAAAATAAAAGCACCATATCGTCGACCACAGCTCTACTAGAACTTGGTTCTCTCGTACTAATACCACGTGTGTCGTGCTTTATAATAAAATGAAATGTCTCAATAACAGCTATGCATTGATGTTGCTTCTTCCGTCAATAGTATTCCGCGATTGTATTAATTATTGACTGTCCCTGTATTGTTTGTGATTGTTCGGGGTTTAATCAATTAATAGGCGTTACCGTGGGATGGAGCAAGGCGCGTGGGTGTTGGGAACCGAAGAAGTATTGACAGGGACATGCGTTCCTACTTAATAACTCGTGTAAGATGCGCGTTCCGTGGACTATGTGTGGTCGACCTTCCGGCCACTGCCCTAACCTAACACTAACGCGCATTGTAAAATGTTGAAACATAATGCTCTTTGTTAATCAAGCACGATATCATACATTATATTATTTCTAATACATATTATGCATTTTGAACGTTTTGTTTTAAAATGAGATTTTGGAAACTTTTCATTTTGGAGTTATCGCAACTATAAATCTGTTTTGATTGTAACATACGGCTTAAACGATATTAACGCTTGCATGGGGGAATCAATATGTTATCTCAACTATGTTCATCACACAGTTTAACATATCGAATAATATCGTCGTCATCAAATCTAAATACCTGGGCAAGATAGCCTTATCAAGAACTGTGTGACAATGAAATCATATTCAATTTGATTTTATCTATGGCCTCCCCACCTATCTTAACGTTTGTCACTGGTCATGAATTGCCATAGCGAACTTGCTTTTCGATGTCCGGACGTAGATAAATCGAAATATAATAAACCAATAGCCACCACAGCTTCAAAGTCTGACAAGTGGTTCATTGATTGTCGATGATTGTACACGTAGCACGATGATCATAGTCATACCGACGAAACTTGAGATGATGATGAAATTGATGATTATAATTTCGACAACGACGACAAAAATTGTTACGACGATGATGATGATAATTGATGCTGATGGTGACGGTGATGATGATGATTATGATGATGATGATGCTGATGATGATGATGACGATGATGATGATGATGATGATGATGATGATGATGATGATGATGATGATGATGATGATAATTATAATAATGATTGTTGGCGGTGGTTGTGTTGTTTTTGCTGATGATGTTGTTGTAAGTGTTGTTTTTTGTTGTTGCTGTTGCTGCTAATGTTGTTTTTATTGTTATTGCTGATTCTATTATTGTTATGGGAATTGTGACGATGATGATGACGATGCTGTTGACGATGGAGATGACGATGATCATAAATCGTGATGATAATGTTCTTGTCGATCATAATCCGAATAATATATATAATGGTACAAACTTATTGCCTAATTGTGAAAAGATTCTTTGGCATCTTCGAAATATTATCACAGGCAAGCTTGAGTATGTCTGAGTTTTTGCTTAATAATAATTACCTAAACAGAGACAAACATGTGGACTCAGTGCTAACAGTGTCAGGTGAACCCGAGTTTGTATCTTCACCAAACGTGCCTGTAACTTTATTGATCGGAATCTGTTCCGTCTAAACCCATTAGCCAGCGCGGTATCGTGACACAAACTAGATATCAAATGTACACGTCTCTCCGATCTAGAGCTTATAGCGTCTGATACGGTGATAGCGCAGTTCAATATTACGTCGACGCTTTGTGTATGTTTCTGATAATGTTTTATCGGATGTGTTATGTATACACTGTTTAATGTAAACATTATATGTGCCGTATGTAAAACAATGTAAATTACTCTTGCATCCACTTCAGTTTTAATATTTTGGAATGTCAAGAAGCTTAACTACTTTCATTTAGACACATTGTGACAAAATATTTAACAAAATATTTTGTATCAAATGACTCATTATCACATACGTATGTGCATACATTTCATGTCCATGTTTTACAATAATATGACATATCTGTGCATGCTCATGCAACTATATTATGACATTACGGAATCTGAGAATGCACATGAGCTTTTCAATGGTAAAGCCGGGCTAAATGCATATACGTTAAATGTCGTCCCAGATTAGCCTGTACAATCTGCACAGGCTTATCCGGAAAGACACTTTCCGCTTTTCAGGATAATTTCGTTGGCAAAAAGTCTGTTATAAACGAAAATCTACTGAAGCGGAAAGTGTCGTCCTGCGAGCTGCACAGGCTAATCTGGGACGATACTTTACGCACATGCATTCAGCTAAGTTTGCCTAGATACCGACTCAGTTATATATATACTGTGTGGAGCGGCTTTTTAGCAGAATTATACCCCTTTTGTACGTCTAAATGTCCGGTTAAGGTATGCGTGCGAGATGTAATTTTATGTGCAGAAATCTTTGTTAATGTAGGCGTGCGACAAGTACGTATCTATACTGTTTATATTCAATTGAACCTTCACACATGTCTTCAAGATCATCATCTGAGGTCACAGACCAAAGAACAAGGCCCATAACTCTTACCTGCAATTTAACAAAAGTATTCGTTTTTTGTACTTTGGTCATTGTTTTGTAGTAATCTTAATGTTCAGGTTTAATTTCGTGTGTAACTTGCTGTGTAACTATCATTATGTCAGGTAACTGGCGGATGTATATTACACTTTCACAGCAGAAGAGCCTAGGGGCAGCTCTTGTAAGTTATTATATTAATTTCCTTTACATCTTTCACCTCACCTTTCTGACCGTTTATTCAGGGACATGCTAAAAGCGTCTATATTTTCAACTACAAAATTCCATATTAATTTAAATTTATGGAGATCTATGGGAAGACAAGGTTTGTATATACACTTTTTAACTTAAAATGTACGTTATTATTGATGCCTATAAGGGGGGGGGGACAGGAATTACAACTAGCGTTCGTTGAGCCGATACTGGCTTTTTCTTGCGATAGTCAAAATGATTTAAACTCCTTATGAGCAGACGACCGTGAGAAAGACATAATTTATCGTTAATGATAATCCCAAAAGGTCATTTGTGTTATGAAAACTGCGGACTAGAACAATATACACTCGTAGATTTACTCATCTGTAGCAAATGATACTAATTAGAATTTAAGCTTGATTTAAACTTTTGGTCGAAGACATTGTTTTGACACAATAACCTTAACATTCACGGGTTTTGATACTTTTATAATGTAACAATCGTATCAGGTAAATGTATTGACCCATGTTCCATTATAATGACTGACATCTAAGTAACATGTATAATCACATCGACATCTGATATAATTAACTCAATCAAACTGAACTGTAGAATAGTTTTAGGGGGCCGTGCGACGTCAAGTTCAGATCTTTATCACTGCTTATACGTTATATAAAATCATGGTTTCACCTAATTCCTCTACTGACTCTGACCATTGAGTGCAATTTTACTTGTTTTATATATATAATATTCTGTGTGTCTGAAATGTATTCAAAACTACAATTAAACACTTTGTCCAAGTCATAGCTGTCTACAGCATGGGTGGATTTTTAAATCTATTACTTGGCAGACATGACAAGCATTACGAGACCATGTATTGCGCTCAAGGACCAGGTCCGTAGGTCATGGTCACATTTTAATGTCAAAGGTCAAATAAAAGGAGTCAACTAACAACACTTAGTCTCGAACATACTTATAGAATTGTAGGATTTGTTTAAGACATCAGTAGACGTAGTGTCATGCTAAGAACGAGATGTAATATAAAAGGTCAAGGTCTAGAACCAAAAATAAGAAATCAGTCTTTAACAATATGTCCACAGCATATTGTTGTCCACTATATTCGATATACAAATAATGGACTGATTTTGAGATAAAATGTTTTTGACTGTGGTGAAAAGGAGTATGGTGCTGTGGTGAAAAGGAGTATCTCAATTAAAGGTCAAAGGTCACAAATAAAAAAAAATCCACTCCTTGAAGACTTTGTGCAATCTTTACCTCAAAGGCTTTGTGTCAATGACACTTTTGTTGTCAATGTTTTAAGGAAGTGTCAGTTTTGATCCTATCAGGACTATCAGTTGTTTATCAGCGCTGTTTGCGATTTATGTCCCGTGACATTCAACCTCGCGCGCTTGCAAGTGGCTCGACATGGAACGCCATCACGCGCCGGAGACTATCGTTATGAAATGTTTTATCAATCACGCCGATGATAGAATCGTGATTGTACAATTTATACATACTGCATTTCATGACTAATATGTATTCTCATATTTTGTGAACACAGCAGGTGAGATCAAATTGATGAATATGTTGGCCAAATAAAAAAGATTAACCCAAACGTGGGTAAACTTGAAACGGATGTTAATTTAGCCTGGGAGGTTGTTTTGGGGTGTTTGGAAATCTAATATATTTCGAACACATAATTATAAGAGCAACATTTAAAATGAGATTTCTTATCGATTACTTTTGTAACAAGCATATTGATCGCCATGCATGCGCTAAGGGCGTCGCATTTATGATGACACACGTGCATCGTCTATGTTAATATTTACGTTAATTTGATATATTGTTCCTCTAAAGAAGTTACACAAACATATTTCTTAAAGATAATCTTTAATTGCCAACACGTACATGTAGTTTTACAGATAGTTTGGTGTCCGGCTTTTTGGCCGCGATATCCAGTGTTTCATCCGTACCAAATGAGCTTTTTCCAGATTGTTGAACTGACATCAAGCACTGGTTATTCCCAAATATGTGTTAGTCTTTTAGGTTTTTCGATGCTAGGGAGCTAAAATGAATAGGCTTAAACTAACTAAACCTATATATGTGTAACAAAATAAAATAGACATATACTTTCGTGACAAATCAAAACATGGTGCACNTCCTCGATATACAGCTTTAACCGTTTAATTGCAGTGGATCAAGTTTTTGCACATTAACTATCAACTTAATTTGTTAATCGCTTTGCGTTATGTTCTTTTGGTTGGACGTTTGCTATTTTTACAATAGTAAATGGCACAGTCAAGGGGCATGGGGGTTTCACTATGACATTTTATATTCAAAAACATTAATTGCAATCACTGTGCGTGTTTTTTACATTGTCGGCTGAAAAACAACTGCCATGAAACATTATATAGATTACTCGTTTAATACGTTATTT
This sequence comes from Dreissena rostriformis, assembly GCA_007657795.1. Taxonomy (NCBI): domain Eukaryota; kingdom Metazoa; phylum Mollusca; class Bivalvia; order Myida; family Dreissenidae; genus Dreissena; species Dreissena rostriformis. The sequence continues at coordinate 18,219 of VMBQ01006040.1, read as the reverse complement.
AGATCAATGGCTCGAGATGCATAGACATTTTCCGAGTTTCGCCGTTTTTTTTTAACAAATAAATTAATGAATGTTTTCCCGAGAACTCCATAGTTATCATCATTTGTGATATCCAAAGAAATCTCTTGGACATGAAATGCGTTGACATCAAAATTGTAACTAAATTTCTGGACGCGTCTGGAATGAAAGGTAAACTGTATTTTCTTTCTTTATATTGTACATTATAACATAATACCGCGACTGTCATGTAAATATATAATACAATTTGAACAACTTGAGTTTGCAATATCAATACGCAATCTAGTATAAACATATAGTGAAGAAAAAAAAGGAACGGCAATTGTTACATACAAAATGTTCATATATATTCTGGCTACTCAAATGTTAACTTTGTCAAAACATTTCGATAGATGGTACACCAACACTACGATTTATATATGAATCAATATACTTTTTGCTTGTTAATGCGTTAAGTGCTTTATTATATCCGTTTACGTCCGTGTAGTGATTATGACACGGAAAGCATAAATCATTTCAAACATTTTGCTTATTTATGACAGCTGCAATTAAATGAGCGCATGTTATAGATTGTATTGATATTGTGACTATGATTTATTTAATCATCAAATGTCGATAATATATCTGTTTGGGGTAATTGCATTGCAATTTATTTACTAAAACGCATTTAACACAAATATATTAATCAATGATTGTGTATTCAGGGAAATGAATAAAATTGAACATAGATACATCTATGACAAACGTAGTATGGCTCAAAACGGAAAGACCAGACTGTCATCGAAAATGAAAAAGAGGCGAACATCTTCAAAAAGGTATTAGTTTGCTTTCATAGCTTGAATATAGTAGTTGCTGACAAATTATAAGAGTAAGTACAAAACATGACTTGTCGAGTGCAGTAAATTATTGGAATTTTATAGTCTAAATTGTGGTGAAACATCATGTTTGTTTCATTTATAACTGTAAATATATTTTTTGTGGTTAAGAAACAACGAACTAACCGCTCGTGGGTTCAACCTATATGTGTCTTTTACAGTTCCTAATTTATCTAAACTACGATTGTATAATTAAAATATAAGCAATTTAACATACCAGAACGCACTATAATAACAACTCAGTAATATCGAATTTCGGGCTAGATTTTATTATTTTGTATATGAAGATCTGCGTGAAATTGTTTCTACCACGTCAGATGGCATTTGTTTTACGCAAGCAAATGGCAATTAACTCTCAACATACGAGGGCTGTTCAAGCGTATAGTAAACAACTTGCATAGTTGGGTTAATGGACGCTTGATCGTTTTTTAATTTAAACAGAAATGTCTTAAACAATTTAGAATTTGGAAATTGAAAATATTAAAATATGTACCATCACATGCATGTGCATTACGAAATACTAGATGATAAATCAACGCAGGTATGATCATAAACAATTAATAGAGTCAACGTATCATGCCACTAGACATCTATTTGTCAACCTTATGTGACGTTTGAAGAGCGATATGACGTTGAAGTATGTCGGTTGAAAATTAGTGATATCACTCAAATGTACGTGTTATTTATTATAAGCATTATTTCGTTGACATTTTGCACAAAAATAAAAAAATAAAATGTGTGAGTGCATTAAGATCAATAAGTTCATTAAGTTCATTTAGTGTTTCTTGTTACTAGTTACTAAAATGAGAACAAAACGTTAAATTGTCATAAATCAAAAGAACACTAGATAGTATCATGCAATTTGGTATACTAATTAAACTGACTGTTTTCGATATGCCTGGATATCAATAGCTTCATCTGTTCATCCGTCCGTAGATCTGTCCGTCCGCAAAAAGTTGAAAAAAGGTACATACAATATAATTATGAAACTTGGTATACGCATTCAGCTATACTTTGTTTGTATGTCTCTCTGTTCATCCCGTTCTATTTCCATTCATCCGTCTGACTATTTGTCCGCACAAACTGACAAACACAGAAAAGTGCATATGGTCCTGTGATTTTCTCAGTTTTAAAATGTCATTGTCAAAAATAGGCATTATGATAAACGGTCATGTAAAGATAATGCACGACCTTTCGGTTTTCACAAACAAAACTAAATAATTCAATTATTCAGCAACTACTAAACATACAGCCAAGTAGCGTAATATACATTTGACGTTTAGTTTTCCTTTTGTGTGTATGTCAATTCCTTCCCTTTGTTCAACAATCCGTATTTCTGCCTTCATGTTCGTGAAACTTGTTGGGAATGAAAAGGGTGAATTGATGTGGATATTGCAAAACTACTGCTCGTTTTTCTACGTTTAACTTTACCATTATGGCGACACTTATCACATGTACAGTAACATTTTAAAAAGTACTTACAATACTTTTGACAGCTATATACTGTATCATCACTTATTTTCGTAGACATGAAATTTCGTAGATTCATACAATCTCGCATTTGTGTTGTATCTAAAATTCGTGGATTTTTTTTTAATATCGGATTTAAGACTTAAGACGTTCATGTTCATAGGGCATTTTATTTCATGGTTGAGAGGACCCACGAAAATCCACGAAAATTAGTGTCCGACGAATAAAAGCTGTCTCACAGTATATAAAATCATTTGTTTTGTCTGCAGTTAGATGATACGTATGTTATAAAATTGATGTAGACACTGTCAAGTATTATGTGTTTAGAAAGCCGAATCGAATATAAGAAGGTAAATAAATGCAAGATGTTTGACATCACATATTTTATGTCATTGATATTTTATAACTACATGCCAGCCTCATACCTGTCCATATTGTGATATTTGAGGCAGTTTTACTTGAATTTGACGAGGACTGGTTCTTTGGTCACTTTCCTTAAATAAAGAAATTCCGGAATAGTCCTGTTTTCGCTTCGTTAATTCTTTATTGCAAGTGCAAAATGCATTTAATTACTAGTTTGCACATTGACATTTGGCATTACCAACACCAGTTAAAAACTAAATATATCAATCAATACTCAATATTGATATATATGTATTACATACATTAACGTTTATGTTTAAAAATTGTGCATGGCTTCGTATTGTCAGAAATAATACCGTATGATTTAATACCGTTTAAAATCTCAAAAGCTTGTTTGTCGCATTATAAATTATTTCGAGTGATGATAAAAATTTGTGTTAAACTTCCATGAAAATCCAAGGCGGTATTGATAAAGTTTCTTGCAGTTTCACTTTATACTACATCATAAATTATAAAACAAACCACCGTAAAATAGTTCAATGTTTGGCGTCACCCATTGCAGACATGTAGTCATCTAGTAATTGAACATTCAAACGGAGTAACTTGTATAAGATGTTTCTCAAATTCGGCTTCGTGATTATAACCACTCTGATCACATTTCAGGTTTGTTATTTGTAAAATAACAATGCTTAAAAATATCTAGCATATACAAAATGCGTTAATCATTTACGCATATATAACTTTCAGACTTTTTGTTTTACAGATCAGTATGAAAAATGTGTCCCATGGAGGAGCTGTAGAAAAGGGGAATTTAATTTTCGCATATCCTGCTCCTACTTGTATTTTATTGAACATAGCAAATTCTTGTGAAGGTTGTAATGAACACTGCTTGTATGACGCTTATTCTGCCGAAGTTCAATACTGTCGTTGCCCAAGTTGGTGATACGGATAGTGCTGTAATAGTAAGTAATATAACATTATTTATGTTTTACAGATTGAATAGTTTTTTACATTAATATTTCATTTTACCCGATTGATATGTTTCCTATAACGTTGTATTAAATTTTGTGTTCGCACGTGTATCATGCAATGTAACTTAAACATATACAATTACAATTTACGTTGATTTGTCATTGATAATAACATTTTTTATTGATTTAACATGTATTTTTAAATCTGCATGCAGAAAATTTCGTATTTCATAATTTTGCAGTCACCTTACGTGCACGTCACTGTGTATACTTATATATAACATGAATATTTATTCAGTGCAAAACTTGGACACATAATAACGGGATTGTTGTCCAAACGACCCGTTTGCTTATACAATACAGGACAATACAGGATACTTCAGGATATTACAAACAATTATCCTTTTAAGAAATACAAATATAAAACAGTCGGTCTAATGGGCATGGAACACATATCAAAGCTACACCTTAACATTTGTACTTTTTCAGGATGCAATCATATCGACATACCTTACTGTATTTCTGGACAACAACAGTGTGGTGGATCACCTGACGGCATCATGTGTACACAGTGTGAGGATCAATTTTATTCAGGGGGATATCATCGCGGTTGCTTAGGTAAAGTATGTCATGAATGTTGACGTAATATAAATTATATCGTCATTCATTACAATCATGCACGTTTTGAAAGGATAACTTCTGTGGACAAAAATATGCATTGACATTAACAAACTGAATGGTTAAATTGCCTTGATTGACTGTTAGTCATTGGTTATGCTTTAATTTGATAGTGTGAGGTATACATAATCTGCGAATGGCATTGTATTATTCTTAACTTGTCATGTGATATTTAACGACAAACAAAGTTTCTTGGTTAAAATTTTGCCTTTTGAAATTCGTCCATGATTGACAGTGGGCATAGTTTAGTGTACTAGTATTTAGTTCGGACTCTCGGGAGAAGGTGACGTGAGGACAAATCCGTACGAAGAGCGCAATATGCGCGTGATGGTAAGTGACATAGGACGGTACTCGTAAAGGGCCTTGCTTCGCCTTGCGGCGGCATTCCGGCCGCATCATGTTTTAGCTTATAAATTCCGCATGATAATCGCAAAATATATGTATGTTTTTTTTTCCAGCTGCAACCCAACGTTACCCGTTATGGAGTAGTACAGGTGCCGCGAGATGTTTTAAAAAGTTATAAAACCGTTATTTTCTGCACTATATCGTTGCGGCTTTTTGAACGGTGCCATTTACAATTCCTTTACGTGATTCGTTAGGCACACGTCAAAATAACATATTAAACGTGATAAATTAATAAACTTTGTAAAGGTTAGTTTGTACTTAATGAAACATTTGAACAAATCCATAGATATACGTTTCATTTAAACACATCGACATTTATAACAAAAAGAAAGGGTTTGTATATTTTTCGTAATCATTTATACACATAGTAGTGATGTACGATATAAGTTTGGTTACAAAAAAATCCTTGAAAATATAATGTTGTAAAATTGATTTTATTTGAATAATTCCTTATAAGTTGCAATAAATAAAAACGCTTCATCTTTTGATCATATAGACATGTGTATGCACGGATGTTTGGCATGGAATCATTAAGAGATACATAACATATCATTTTATTTGATGTCAACATGTTATTTTTGACGATTAAAGTGGCGGCAAATGTGCAATCGATTTGCAAACTAAAATAATAGTTGTTTCGAAACAAAAAGGGCAAATTTCTATTGACAGCTGAAATACTTAAAATTTATAAATATGCTTGACAGAAATTCATTTCAGTTAAATGTACACTGAAACATTTTTGATAAACAATGTTGATCTTTATAACGCTTTCATATGATTGTCCTGTTTTAGATTCAAATCAAGTAATAAAGTGTTATGAAAACAGTATATGCAGTTGTATATACATTCATACTTACGTAAATTAATGCGTAATTGGAAAAAAAAAACATGTTCGACAAATATGTATGCTTTGATAATCTTTTGAGTTTATAAATATAAAACAAATAGTATCTCAATATCACTTAAACGTTACACGATACACACTATTTGTTGTAATAAAAGGTATCAAATAGTTATACCTATTAATGTTAAAAGCTTTATCATGCATCATACCTTTCAAATGTATAAATACTAAGTACTTAGCCTAAATGAGAATAAATCAACACAGCACTTGATAGAACCAGGAAGACTGGTCATCATATTTCACTCACTCTCGATTGACTGTAAGTAACCTAGACAAGAGGGTTGGGACAAAGTCAGTAACTTTAAATAGTTCTTTGACTTCCTTTTACCTGATTATTATCAGCAAACAACGAATACATATACAACTAATTTAGGTGTTTACCAAGTAAGTAAAAAACATATACTTTATATTCAAAGTAGAGTGCTTTGTAAGTTATTGACTCTTAGCTTTACGATGTTAACTCTTACGCTGTATATGAAGAATATTAAAAGTTTTAATTTCTTAATCGCTTATTTATTGTCAAATGGAGCATTCAGGCTTTCATCAGATGTATAATTGTAAACCCATCTGTTAAAACAGTTGGTAGTTATCACACATAGTTGTATACAATGGTTTGTTCGAAGAATGAATTGAAAATGATCGCAATTATTTGATAGTATGGATTCTGTGCTAAAATGAATGTACAATTACTCGAGTGATTTTATTACATGTGAATGCAATTGAATATGAAAATATGAACAATAAACTGCGCCACTTAAATATCCCATTCTGTGATATTTTCAATAATACTTATAATAAGGAAGTTGTATTAATACTGTTTGTTCGGCTAAGTACTAAAATTCCATATAATGTTTCATACTATTCATTCCTCACACAAAGTATATTTCTTTTCGCTCTTTTTTGGGTCTCAAAACTAAACAACTACACCAAAAAAGCCAAATTTTGGGGATTTTTGCAATAGCCATATCATTCATAGAATACTTGTTATCATGGGTGAAATGGAGTTACCTTGCGCTTAACTTACAAAGCAATGAAAAACCTGTTATAGTTGTATACAGGAACAAAATAGTTTTAAAAAGTAATGTGGAATTGTCAATTGATATATGTACTGAAAGCCAAATCGATGTTTAGAATAGTTAAACTCATATTTTATGTATTTGATATTCTTTCGCTCCATGCCAGCCTCATATGTGTTTCCAATTGTGATGATTGTGGAAGTTGTGGAGGAAGACAAAAATGCAGTACCTGTTACTTGTGCGTGCTTAGAATATCAAGAGAAGAGTGTGTGCTTTGCACTGTTAAACGATTTTCAGAATGAGCATGCGAGAGTCCAGTCTGACAATCATGATTTTGTTGCGAATGTAAGTTTATTGAGAGTTTAATAAAGGTACGCTTCTTTAAGAATTTGTTTTAACAAATATATGTCGTTGCATTGCTATATAATATTAATTTATTTACCTTGATACTTGTTAATGTGTAACATGTTGCGACATTATATAATGGTTAAGAATTTAGTTTTGTTTAATCTACGTAAATATATTTTACGTACAAAATGATGTGCATTGACTTCTTCAGATTTCAGCCACATCACTACTCCACACTGTATTCATAGAGAAGAGCGTAAGGTGGATCCCTTGACGGTATCACCTGTACACAGTGTAAAGACTCGTACTTTTAAGGGGGATACTATCAATATCGCTTAGGTAAACATTTGTATTATGACAATAAACATGTATGTTTATAGTATCGTGTAGGCACTAGTGATACATGTAACTTTATTTGCGTTTTCTATTGCGTTAAAATAAGAAGTAAATACCAAAAACCGCACTTTCCTATTGTTTTCGCAAAAATATAATAAGAACAATATTATGTAAATTAACAGCGATAAGCGTTGATTAAAATATGCATAAAGGGGCATTGATATTTATTCCTTTTGTTAATTTTTTGATGATATATTAGTAAATATTTTATAGAACTTTAATGTACAAACATAAATATACACGGGGATATCTTGATGCATGCTTCTATCTATTGTAACCTATATATGTAAATATACAACTGTAGGAATGTTGTTGATTTTTGCGACAGGGATATCACGATAATAAGGTTATCTAATGCTTTGGTTGATGTGATTCAGCATTGATAGCATCAAATACATATGGTTGTTTCGATTAAAATTAATCAAACGTGTACCGCAAGAAAAAAATAATGTGTTGCCTGCACATATTGACGGGACAATGGCATGGATTATCTTTCCCCATCTTTTGGTTCTTCTTATTACGTTTATCATAAACCGCATATGTTATGTATGTTTAAAATGTGTGTGTGTGTGTGTGTTTTTCTTACTCCTTAAAGCGTTATCATCTTTTCATTTGCCATAAATCCACTTCTTAGCTTTTTCACGTATATGCGTCTAACAATATTTAAAAATGCTTAGTTATTAAAATGTAACGTTCAGTAAATAAATAGTTAGGTGGACTTCTTTATTTATGTTCATTTTTTTATTATCATATTTAAAACGTTTGAATATATATTAAGCTGTTTTTGTTCATATTTTCTTTATTCAGATAAATATATTAGAGCTGCATTCGGGTCTTAAAAACATTTCTGCAATTAAAGAGACGAACGTCGTCTGAACAGTGCAACGCCACTCTTTGACCCATGCACCAAAATGGATTGCTTTCAGTAAGTATGAAACAACAATTTAAGCTTATGGCTCGAAATAATAGTATATTATATGTACAGACGTTCAAAAAGGGTTAGAAAAAGAACATCAGGAGTTAATACTTTGGGGTTTTCGTGCGTAGCTATATCAAAACACGAAAATTGAAATATTGTTTAATGGCGGGAAACTGGAATGCCACTCGATGTTTTCACATTTTGTATTTTGGTCAATAAAAAGAAAAGAAAACATTAAATTAAGTTATTGACTAGTTATTTGATATGCTATGCCGATGATTATCTCATCGTTTTGCTATGGGTAACTAGTCAGTATGTGTCATATTATATGATCACTACTACAGAATATCTTACATCGACATTATAAAAATGATTTTGTTTCGTTTGAACTTAACACTATTTGCATGTAGCATTGTTATGATACGAAAATATGAGGAACCTCTATAGCTGCAAAGTCGGAAAATGTTGAATTCCTGACTTCAATCATGCTACAGTTCTAGGATGTCAAGCTATATAACATTGAACTATGAACAAACACATGACCAAAACTGACCGTAGTTTTAAAACGGGTTGACGTGATGGTTATGTTTGTTTGAAGTGGTACAAACGTGGTATAAGCTGCATGGGGCTTAATAATACCCCTTTGAGACGTCGTCCCTGAGCCGTAAGAATCGATTGGGACGTTACGCAAGTCGTTCATAAAACGGACGCCTTGTGAAGGTTTTTATCAAGTTCCTGCTACGTCGTTAACGAAATTCATCGCTTGACAATACTGTAGAATGCTTGGTGAGCAATCGTGTGATAGAACCATCACATGTCATTATTTTGCAACTCTTAAACTACCCAATAAATGTTATCTATGATACTTAATTCAAATACATATTTTATCGCAATGTCTCCTATTTGATTCGCTATATACAGCACACTGTTCTTGTTTAATCTGCACTCGATAAATCCCAGATACGGAAGTTGTTGAACCATATTCAAGTTGCACTTGTGTTATCGTATATCAATGTCAAGCCGTTCTATTATTAAACAGTGAAATACAACACCAAAATAATCTGAAAGGCACATTAATTGTATACTTCTCAGTCGTGAATAATTGTAAAAGAACACCATCGCGTTGTCACATACGAAAATGTTCCGACATGAACACTCATACCCAAACATTTAAACTTTAAGTTTGACATTGGCCTTGATAAGGCGTGTCAGACTTCCGCACAATGTCAATTGTGTCAGTTAGGTTCAATAAAAAAACACTTGAGTAACATGAAAATCCTTCAAAAGAAAAAGGAGATATGGAACGAAAACAAAAGCTCACAAAATTGAACTTTAAGTTGATATTGATCTTGATTTTAAGCCGGCGGTACTGTTTAAATTCTTCGCCACAGCGTCGCAATAACCTTAATATTTGATCAATGTTTCATTAATATCCTTTACTTACGGCTGGACGCATAGTCAAATGGACTCTAGTCTTTTAGTTAAGGCACGTTGCCATTTACATAAACAACGCACGACAATACACACACTCGGCATAAACATAAAAGCGATTAAAGCTGGAGTCATCGTGAAAACAATTCATCCAATGAAACAGTAGTTAAATGTTTAAGGCTTTCTTCACTGCATAGGAACGGTCAATTTACAGCATTGAGGGTTTTACAAGGTTTGATTGCGCGCAAAATCTCGCACTTAGCCCAGATTTATTTACTTACACGTGTGTTAATTAAAATTTATGTCATATACCGCGACGTGACTCAAAAGAACATATTGCGGTTGTCAACTCTATGCCACCATATTCATTTGATTAAGTGACAAAGGTACGTTTATGTAATCTTAATGTTATAACAAATCTGGTACGTAGTTTGTAACCAGACTAAACATGTTACTTAGGTTATCGGTTTAAGTGAGTGCATGTTCAAACTAAATTAAAAACATCAATCATTTAAAAAGTGTGTTTTATCGTACAAGATAAATCGTGTTCAAGTGCTTTGCTTGTTTAAAACGCAAACATTTCGGAATTTTAAGTTTATAAGACTGCAGTATAAAGACTGTTGCAAGCTACCACAGTAGTGTTTGAATTGAATTTCAAATAAATGAATTTACAATGTTGCATGTAAGATTCTTCGGAGCGTTTGTACTTTTGTGTTTGGATTTAAAAATTGCAGGTAAATGCCAATAAATAATAACATTCCTATCAGGTATACATAGTTTCAACAATTCCATATATTTGGATGAGATACATATTTTTTACGCCTATTATGAACAACTTTTTACTTTGAACCAATCAATCAAGTGTACATTAACAATTGTTAACGACACAAACAATAGGATTAATACAGATCACCTGTTTAAGTGTGGATAACGTTTTAAATATTTTATCCTTTTTAGCAAGTGACTTCAATTATCACTTAAAAACGTTGTTCAGTTCGATTTCAATTTAAATTCAGAATGTCAATAATGCATAAACTATATTTATCTTTTTTTTCTAAAACAAGAACTGTATAATTTTAATGTACAGTATATTCATAAGACTTTCGTTACTTTTCACAAATAACCTTTAAATGACATTATAATAGCTTTTATAGTGAGAGAAAAACAAACAAATAGTTGTGTGTCGCGAGATTCAAATGCATGCTTTATTTCGACACAGACCCCTACTACCATACAAAAATGATTAAATACGGTCTAGAATGTATTTATGTTGTTATGTAATGAGGAATGTTAAAAAAGAACAGTACATGTGCAAACTGTTAATGTTGTCATATCCCGGTCTAGACAAGCCATGAGCAGAAGTGCTATTTTTTGTTTTGTGAGATAAATATGTGCTATTCTTTCCTTATGGTCAAGATTTTTCTATAAGCACATGGTTCACGTGATAGTTAAATAACTCAGAAACATATGCAAGATTCTTTCTTTGTACAATTACATTAAAAAAACTCTCCATAGACAAGTCTTCATTGTTTTATCAATAACTGCGACACATGTATATTAAAAAAAAAGTGTACTAAGTATTTAATTCACGTAACACGTTTTAGAATGTGTTTATCTGTATAGAAAAGTCACTGCAATCGTTTTAATATATCACGTATTTAAAAAGTTTAGCGACAATCTATAATCATGCCTCTATCATCGGATGCCTGGACATTTTTCAAACGGGCTGCTGACAAGAAATCAGCTACATGCAAACTATGCCCAACGACACTTTCGTTGCATGGGGTACATTCGATCTCCGAAATCACATGAGATTTAAACACCCCGCTGAATTTCGATGTGAACCATCTCCAGTAAAGAAATATCACAGTTCACCGACAAGCATGTACAAAATGTCGGAAATTACTTTCGGAAATGACTAAGCATTAGATTCAAAATGTAAAAATATTAAATTTAGAATTTGTATTCCCAATTTAAAGGACCAACAAAATTTGTAAAGAAACAGTATTTAGTTGATAAAATGGTTTAAGTAATTAGGTTACAAGACAATGAACAAGACAGAGTATTTTTGCATATACATGTAATTGTTTATAAACGTATACGTTTTTCGGGTGTTGTTTTTTCATGTATGTAGTACACTGAAAGTCGGTTAACCGGTTAACCGCTCGAATATCGAAACAGGTTAACCGGTTACAGATTTGCTTGGGTTTGCCATCCATAATAAATACCATTGTTTTCAACTCATATTACTTATATTAATAACGTTATACTAAGGATGAATGACAATGAATGATTATTTCATACACTAGATAACACACAACGTCTAAAAGAATAGTGTTATTCAAGAGTCATTACCTTTTACCCGCTTCAGTTTTAATTAAAAGTATTTATTTTCTTTTATCGAATGCAGCATTATGTACCATGTACATGGCTTTTCATTTTTATTAATCCATTGTTATTTTTTTGTAATAAGATAGCAGAGTACTGGTATTTTTCGCATGCTCCCTTTAAAGGCATAAGGCGCGTGAATTTTGGTATATATATAATTTCTCAACCGAAATGTTGACGAATTTGTAAGTTTAAAATGATGATGTCTGTTGCTGCCTTATAATGTTTTTACGTTAAAAACCCTGTCAACAATGTTTCCAAATTTTACAGTAAATAGTCAGTCATAAGTCGAAAATATTTATACAAAATGTTTTAAATTATAGTCTCGACTTATAAGGCAGTTCTAATAATACATGCCATACTTGTTAATGTCGACATTTCAATTGTCAGGACATTTGACATCGTGACATTACGACCCCAAAAATAATAAAGAACTATATTTTGTGGATTTATATGTTTAGTATCATAATACACATAACATAATTGGCAAATTTCAATATGTGCACATGAACCTGATGTGTAACCAACAGTAATGTGATAGAATTTGTTTAGAGTTTGTTTTTCTTCCTATACATTTGAATATAGTGTTTACAGTTTAACATTTAAAATAACATAGGAAAATTCTATAAAAGTATAATCAAGCCATAAAGCCCCGAATTGTTATTGCTATTCTTACGACAATGTTCATTGTTAAGTTATGTCCAGTTGGCGTAGTTCAATGTGGCTTAGTGTAACACTTCCACATTTAATGCACGGCAATCGTAGTTTAAGCGAAGAGAATAACGCTTCATAAAACATCGTAGAAGGGTGTCGAAATATAAATAAAAGATTTTGAAAAAGCGACGAAACAAAAGTGCAATTAAAACGGTTTTTAAAAACTCTTTCATATATGTCACAATTTTGATATCCTCCTTTTAAATGGCTCATTAAGAGGTAGAATTTTTAAGACATAGTTCAACTATTGATTACTTATATGGCAATGAGTTAACAGTTTCGCGACACGCGAATGCAGTTTAAAGGCACCTGTATGCCTCGTGTGTAAAGAGTAAAGAATAACACAATCATATTATTTAAATCTGTAAAAATCGCAATGCGTTTCTTTAATATAGTAAGTTCACATATAATTTTATATTTTTACACATACTCTGTTTCATTTCATTTGAATTTTACGCTTAAACTATGACAAAGAGATCATAGTCTTCATATTATGATTGAACTTTATACGAGCTTATATTCATTCAGATTGTTTCATGTGTTCGTTTGAGCTGTTTGCATACTCTTTTTTTATAGTAAACATCTCGGTCATTTTTATGTATTTAATTAGTTTCACTGTTTATTAATATAACGGTGACACATCAAGAGCCTGAAATAGTTGTGTACGTGTAGGTTATTTCCCAAAGATTTCCGAAGGAGCCTAATGCATTTGGTATTTTTTAAGTATGCTAACGTACTTATTTCATATGATAATAATAATATATAATAATAATAATAATAATAATAATAATAATAATAATAATAATAATAATAATAATTCTTAAACTTTATTTCATGAAGAATTCACATTAAGAAATAATTTCTTTTTTACAATGTGGTCTTCAGTAATATAACACGAGTATATATTTTGAAACATGCATACGAACATACAAGGGGAAAAAATTAACAATACAGTTAAATGTCATAATAACTTCCTTATCAATTCCGACGACGTGGACGACGACAAAGTCGTCGTTGATAATACAAAATATGCAAAATATGATACAAAAAAAATCAAACTTTCAAAATAAATAACACTAGACACATCACAACTAAGTATTAACATAAAAACTATCACGTGAGCATACATGTATATCAATAATTTGTGTGTAGGTATTCTTTAAACTTTATTTTGAATGTAGTATTCGAAGACACCTGTCGGTGGCTTATTGGAATGAAAATCCATACGAAAACGCTCGTTTTCCATAATTTGTTCTAAACGGAATAGATGATATATCAGTTCTGGTGGTGGATCTAAGAGCGTACACATTGTTTTTTGATATATGAATACTATTAGTCAAATAAGAGGGCATTGCGTCTATTACAAACTTATGAACAATAGATCCAATTAGGAAAGAGCATCTGTTATAAAATATCAACCAACCAAGTTCTTTGAATAAGGGAGCTGAAGGAGTTGAATATGGTTGATTCAGTATTATTTTAGCAGCTCGTTTTTGTATCGAATGTATTTTACGTAAGTGTGACTGTGTTGCTGAACACCATAACGCGCAACAATAATCCATAGTCGTTAATATATATGAGTTTTTAAATAGTTTCTTTGTTTCATAGTAAATAAAAGAGTTAATTCGTTTTAAATAGGCCAGTTAAAAAGTTAAGTTTACGACCTACACTATTTATGTGCGATTGCAATGTAAGATGCTCATCAACCGTTACTCATAGAAAATTAAATTCTTTGATTTGTTCAAGGATAATGCCATTAATATTAAGTCTACGATTGTCAGTAGAACTACGAGCTTTTGATAAAATCATACATTTAGTTTTGTTTGTATGAATTTACATGTTATTAAAGGAGCACCATGTTGCTATACGGTCCAAATCGTTTTGCAAACTGAATTGTATATTTTGAATGTTATAATCCGATAAGTGTTATGTTGAATCGTCTGCGTAAAGATCAATTGTTGAGTTTTTAACCAAGGATGGGAGGTCATTAATGTAAATAAGAAATACAATAGGCCCAAGTATAGAGCCTTGTGGTACACCGGTTTTGATATATTGAAAAGACGACTTACTGAAATCTATTTTTATACACTGTCTTATATTACAAAAGATAAGATTTCATCAAAGCAAGAGCATTGTCGGAAAAATGGTCCATGCTGAGTTTTTCAAGTAAAATGTCATGATCTACTAAATCGAATGCTTTCCGGAGATCCAGGAAAATTGCTCCAACCATGCGACCAAAATCAATATACTGTAACAAAGAATCTACAAGGCGAATCAAGGATGTTAGACAAGAATGATTTTGAAGGAAACCAGATTGGTTACTGTGGAGTAGATCATGCTCGTCAAGATATGATTTAGGTTGATTTGTAATGTGTCTCTCAAATATCTTCGAAATTGTTGGGAGAATAGAAATTGGTCTATAAGTGTTAAGATCACTTTTATCTGCACCTTTATGTATTGGCAAAACAAATGCATCTTTAAGCTGGTCAGGAAAAATTCCAGCATTTATACAATTATTAATAATAGAAGTAATCGTACCTACAATGGTATCCCAACAATATTTGAGAATTTTAGCGCCAATATTGTCTATACCGGCAGCTTTGGATATTTTTAAAGAGTCTATTATTTTCCGAACGTCAAATATCGTAATCTGAGGAATGTCAAATACATTCATTCCTATGTGTTTGTCTTAAAATGTTTTAAAAGTTTGATAAATGTTTGGGTCATATTTTCTAATCGAAACTATACGGGAAATGTTGTTGAAATGATTGTTAAACTCTTCTAAGATATCTTCAACATTTTCAATATCTTTATTATTAATCCTTATTCTTGTTGGAAGAGTTAGTAAAGTTTGTGGCTTTGTTAAGGCATTAAGAGTCTTCAATAGATGATGGACTGATGCATTTTCCTTCACCGATTGGTTATAAAACTGCCTTTTACTTTTTCTTATTAGGAATGTTACATGATTTCGCTGTTTCTCGTTTTCATTTATTTTATGATGCTTTTTTAACCAATCGCGAATTTTGCTTTCGTTTCTAATTTCCGCTGTAAACAAACTGGCTAGACGATCACATTTTATTATTTTTGTTTTTAATGGTGCGTTAACGTTAAGTTATATAATTATTACGTGCTTCGAAACATACCAACACAAACATCTGTTTACGTTTTAATCGAGCGGTTACTTGCCTTGGATAGACATAACATATGATACGTTTAGGTCATTTGCGTGTCTTTCTTTTAGCTCACACATATTTCTGTCGTAATATTGCTCCAACAGGTACAATCTTAAACGATCTCGTAATTAATCTACAAACAACCGTCAATATGCATTCATGTTAGTTTGTAAATTCAACTAAGCAGTATAACGTAATACTACAAATTCATCTACTGCGATTGTTTGCGTTAATCATACGACCGGAATGTTTTGTGGCTAGAATAATACCTAAGAACAAAACAAGAAACTTGCCTATAGAATTCCGGAGGTATTGTGTCTACATTTTGTCTGACGTGGTAAACTATCGACACTGAATGCGACGATGAACAAAAAAGCATTGATAGACATCCATTTAACTTCTTACAAGAGGTACAATGCATTCAATTTAAAGCATCATCAAAATTGAATGTTATATAAAAAAAAAATAGGGCGCATATTTATATATCATTTTAAGTATCGTATTTTATATAGCTTTAAAGCGTTTTAAATTAACAGTGGCACTTTATAAACACTACAAACTGACCCAAAATAAACATTTGCTTTAAATAAACGGATACTTGAATATAAGATACATTAGTCATAGTTAAATGATAACAAGTAAATACCCTTAATATATATATATGTATTGAACATTACAATTGTATATTTATTTAAATATTTACTTTTGCCTCTTTATCATTTTATATATGTCACAATTTTGATATCCTTCTTTTAAATTAATCCGTTATATTAAATGCTCCGAGTGTGTTGAAGCGAGTTTTGTTTCACGGATGTTTCTGAAGTTAAATCTATGTTTACTTTTCTTTATAAATGTATTGTGGCATACAAAATCAACTAGCGCAGAAATGTACAGTGTCAAATTCATCGTACTGTGCCGCTTTGTGTTTTTGATTTAGACAGTTAAACGGAAAATTAACAAAATTTATTCAAACTGTTAAATATGATTGGTCGTATTTACAGTAACGCCCATTCGGTCACAATGTGTATACATTAATTCTACTTGCGATGTAATAATAAGTATAATGGAACATATCGGCTTTTTGCCTGCACGTTAACATATTGAAATTTTATATCATTTCCGAATATATATTCAAATGTTTACCAGAGACGTAGATAACAGAGATTGGCAGCTTCTTCTTGCGATATATCGCGTCTCTCCGATATCTCGCCCATCACGGGATTCTCGCGAGACCTGAAGAAAAATTGAGTCGACGCCATTTTTAATCCGGACCGGGAAAAAGCATCAAACTTAATAGCGAATTTAGAGCGAGTACTTCGTTGAATTTGACTATACATATCAGTTTTTCAATTGATGATTTGTGTTTTCACCGGAACAGATCAGTTACCAAGCGGCAACATAAGGGAAAAAGGTAAGAATCGTTACAAACATGACTGCAATGTTCCGCTATTATTTGTTGCGACTTGTGATTTGCTCCAATTTTAGTCAACTTGTGACAAATTTTAACGAAGAAAATATTCTCTGGATATTATAAATTTTGACATTATTTTAAAATGCGGATTCAGTTTAATGTGTGCCTACATTTTCATAGTGATATTCTTTTGCATAAGACAATTACAGCAGATTTTATTTACGCCATTTTGCGGGTCCATGCTTTAAGCCAAACAAAAAAAATCCTTCCAAACTCTTCATAGTCTGGGGTTCTAAAACTAAAAAATTCTCGATGGATCATATCATAAATGGTATTATTTTAAAGTGCAGATTGAGTTTTATGGTTGCCCATATTTACATTGTAAAATTCCTTTTAATAACGAACAAATGCAAGTTTTAATTTACCAAGTTTGTTCACATAATTGCTTTCGGCCAATTTGGTTTTCCACAAAAACATTGCAAATTTCAAGTGACCAAAGCTAAAAAAATGGTGCAATGCATCATATCATTACTGATATTATTTCAACGTGCTGATTGTACTTTATGTATTCCCATATTTTCATAGTGATATTACTTTACATAAGAAAATTACATCAGATTTTGTTTACCCCACTTTGCGGGTGCATGCTTTACGCCAAACAAAAAATTACATCCAAACTCTTCATCATCATCCGGTGTAAGGGTTGGAATCCATATAGGAATGTCGAAAACCCTGTGTA